>JAHHZJ010001941.1:0-104396 GCA_021437245.1 Aegilops speltoides
TTGTTCGCCGTGGTCGAATCCCTTGGAACTCGGCATCTTCATCTTGAGGTAGGCGTAGTGGGAACGCCATGAACTTGGCAGTGCAGGTCGGCCAAATGCGCATAGTATGGGCTTTCAAGGTCCACTACTTCAAACGAGACTAGCTCTCGTGGAAATGATCTTTGTCCCCAAAGAAGCGTCTTCGAGGATCTTCTTGAGTTGGTGGGCAGGAAAGGCGAATGCGATGCCGGTGGAACCGCATCCGGCTGCTCTGCAGCTGTCTTTGCTGATTCTAACTTCTCCATAGTGTCTATCGATTGTCAAAACTGGCGGATCTCGGGTAGGGGTCCCGGCGTGCGTCTAAGGCGGATGGTAAGCGGAGGCGAGGACACGATGTTTTTACCCGAGGTTAGGGCCCTCTTGATGGAGGTAAAACCCTACGTCTGCTTGATTAATATTGATGATATGGGTATTACAAGAGTGGATCTACCACGAGATCAAGGAGGCTAAACCCTAGAAGCTAGCCTATGGTATGATTGTTGTAATGTATCTTGTCCTCTGGGACTAAAGCCCTCCAGGTTTATGTAGACCTTGGAGGAGGCTAGGATTACATAGAGTCGGTTACAATGGTGGAGATCTACATATCCGTATGCCAAGCTTGCCTTCCGCCAAGGAAAGTCCCATCCAGGACAGGGCAAGTCTTCAATCTTGTATCTTAAGTAGTCTTGGAGTCCGGCCGGATATTGATAGTCCGGCTGTCAGGACACCCCTAGTCGAGGACTCCCTCGGTAGCCCACAGAGTACTCAATCCGACACCTGCTGAACACCGACATTTCATAGAGTGATCACGGAGGCGGATGTCTTGAACACTCTTGAAAGTAGTGCGAGAAGTTAGGGGCCGATATGAACACCATATATGCTATCTTACGATAGTCTTGAGTGGCTTCCAGGTTCTTGGGGTGCTCACCGGTGGATACATAGTACACCTGGCGGTTTTGAAGAGGAATTTATGCCCATACATCACTCTTCAAAGTAAACGGCGAGGACCGGCGCTTACAACTTGATCGTTAGCTGCGATGTGTATAACAACATTGGGTAGCATAAGTAGAGGCGTGACTAGAACAATTTATTGCCAACATGGCCTTTATTTCTTGAGTCCGTGATTAAGCGTTATGTCAAATCCACTTTCGAAGTGTTAAGTCTTGCTGAGGAGGCGATAGAGGGCGGCGCCTTTTCTCCTAAGCGGGAGATAAAGCGGCTTAGGACTACCCGCATCCTATTAATTTTGTATTTGTTTGAGGTCTTTTGGAATATCCATTTTGTGAGCTCAGATTTTAAATGGATTTGCTTCAATTCCTCTCTAGGATCGATGAAGCCAGCTTTACATTTAGTCTGCGCCAACGCATTTTAGGATTCAACTTGATGTCATATGCTCACGAGGTTGTCGAATGTGAGCCTCAAATAAATCTACTAAAGTTTAAGCGTGTTTTGTTTTTGGTGACTACGTCATCTCATTATGCCTCATTGTTTTTGCCGATCTGGGTGGCGGACATTTTTTGAATCATCTTGGTGATATGTTGCTTGGCGTTTTTTGAGTCGAAGAGCATCGTGTTGAAGCGAGAATGGTCCATATGGAGTGATAAGTGCCGTTCGCGGCTTGATGCCTTCCGCCATCTTGATTTGATGATAGCGAGTATCGTCCGGAAGCTTCTGTGAATGCGTGCCTTCTTGTAGTATCGATAATTTGATCGTCTTGCGGGGAGAGGAAGGATCCTTTGGGCAAGCTTTATTGAGGTCTTTAAAATGAAACGACCGGGGTAGCCGAGTTTATCCTTCTTTGGTACCATCACCAAATTTGCTAGCCAGATCCGGATGTTCGATATCTCTAATGAATCCGGCTTCCAATAGTTTGGCTAGCTCTTCTCCCATTACTTTTGTCTTTTGGGCTCGGAAAATCGTCGAAGAGCCTGTTTGGTGGCTTGAATCCTTTTAGGATGTTTAGGCTGCGTTACGCCAACTGCGAGGATTAGGGCGTGTCAGAAGGATGCAGGCGAAGATATCCCAATTTTCCCAAAGGAATTCACGCTTGGTCTTGGCCGTCCGCCGAGGTTCAATTGTGCCCCGATGGAGCCGTCTTTGTTGGAGTCCGTTGGATGGACCTGGAATTTTATTATCTCATCTGCTGGTTTGAAGGAGGTGGACTTGGATCTTTTATCGAGTGTCAGTTGTCCTGTTCACCATAGACGTGGCTGTGATGAGTTCCTCTGTCGCTAAAGGCTTGGATAGTGCCTCGAGGGCTAGTCTTGGCTGTCTTGTTTCGGCGGCGGAGTGCTATGTCGGATCACTAGCGAGTGATTATTCCATTGAGCCGGGCATTTTGAGCTTCATGTACCGTAATGAGGTATTGCTTGAAAAATTGTGAATGCCTCTCGTCCTAATATGGCGTGATACCCTTTGCTGAGCAGGGCCACACAGGCGGCGTGACTTCTTTGGATCTGTAATTGTCGAAGGCGAACACCACATCGAGTGTGATTTTTTCGGTGCAGCCGCTTCCGGCTAAGAGTTATTCCTCTAAAGGTTGTGCTTTGCTTCGCTCAATCTGGCTCAATCAATTTCCATTTTTAGCGAGTTTCCTCGTAAATGAGGTTTAGTCGCTGCCGCCATCCATGAGGACTTTTGCAGCCGATCGAAAGCCGTCCACTATGGGACTAGTACCAGGTCATTTTGGAGCCTACGGTTGTTTAGAATTTGGGCTCGTCGTTGGCATTGAAGGTAATAGTTGTGTCGCTCCATGGATTAAACATTGCTGCTTGGTGAACTTGGCAGTTCGGGATTGTTAGTTTCGCATATTATTTGATCACGAAAGTCTAGAAACTATTGATACCGTCTGGTATTGTTGGAGTGGTTTCGGAGCTAGAAGCTCTTAGCCACTTTGGCCACTGTAGTAATATCCAACATGCTTTCGAAGGCTATGTGTTGGGGCGGCTCCCTACTGTACTATAAACTTACGGGGTCCATTAGGCCATCCCTCCGATGCAGATTCCGTTTCCCTTATTGGGTTTTTGTTTTTCGTTTTTGCATCAGGGCACGAGTGTAAGGTGCCTTTTCTCTGCCGGCTGGGTTTGGGGCGGATTATCCCAAAATTGATTTTCGGTTTTCGAGCTCTCCATCGCCGCAGTACTTTTCGTACAATGGATGCGGATCGGTGGGCCAGCGTAATTTTGCGACGATCAATGGCGTTTAGTATTCCTTGTCCGTGCGGTTATTGCGAGAAGATTGATATTGTGTTTTCCTCTGGGGTCCTTTATCACGTCCATAACCGGGAGAATCGGCCCGATGGTGATATCTGTTCGATGAGGCTCTTGCCGTATTAGAGATAGATCGCATATATGCAGGCGGGTGGGTGGAATAAAATCCGGATCCCACCTTGTCTTGAGGCTCAAAAGGCCAAGGGTTTCCAAATTCGGAAGTTTGGTTTCTTGGGCACAATCCGGCGAGTCGGCGATGCATGATTTTAAGTTCAATGCTCGTCGGTCGAGTCCTCATGAGGAATCCGCCATGGAGGTCAGGAATCGGACATGAATTATTTTCAACAACGGCAAGAGTTGCCGTGCTCCTCTACCACTACGTGGTGGGTGGCACAGGGAGAGTTAATCTCTCTCGGATCGGTTTTAAGCCCATCTGGTTGTAGTCATGCTGACCCCAAAGCGGCGATCACGATCCAAAACTCGTTAACGAAAGAGCTCTATTGGATCTACTGTTCGGCACTTTAGGGTGAGCGAAGATTAGTTCGACGACTTGAGAAGTCATTGCGAAGCGGCGGCAAGACGGTCATGAAAACCGCCAAGCGGATAGTTTGGCGGGCAGCCCTCGGCGAACCGTCTTTGAAAGGCGGGTGGAGCATCCGCTCTATCGGTGGCGACCGAGGAACTCTCAATGAAGCACCAATGTCGGTGTCAAAACGGCGGATCTCGAGTAGGGGTCCCGAAGCTGTGCATCTAGGCGGATGGTAGCGAGGAGGCGCGATGTTTTACCCAGTTCGGGCCCTCTTGATGGAGGTAAAACCCTCGTCTGCTTGATTAATATTGATGATATGGGTATTACGAGTGGATCTACCACGAGATCAAGGAGGCTAAACCTAGAAGCTAGCCTATGGTATGATTGTTGTAATGTATCTTGTCCTCTGGACTAAAGCCCTCGGTTTATGTAGACAGGAGGCTAGGATTACAGTCGGTTACAATGGTAGGAGATCTACATATCCGTATTGCCAAGCTTGCCTTCCACGCCAAGAAAGTCCCATCCGGACAGGGCGGAGTCTTCAATCTTGTATCTTCGTAGTCTTGGAGTCCGCGGATATTGATAGTCGGCTGTCGGACACCCCTAGTCTAGGACTCCTCGGTGTCCTTGTGCAGGGATGTTTTTCATGCTCTGCCTCCGTCTATCGATACTCTCGGCAGGCGGCCCGCCTATCGATGTGGTGGCACCTAGGACCCGGGGCATAGGGCCGGATTCGGCATCACCTCGGGTGATCCGCTCTGCTCAAGGATAGGCTTCTGGACCAATGCATGAACTCTAGAGTATTTGATGCCACGCGTTCACCTCTTCTTTGCTACCGTCGCTTTCGTCGATCATCCCACCTTGGTGAACACCACATAGCTCCATGCTCTTGGGTACTCGTCTTGTCTTTGCGCCTGGCGCGCCGGCTGTTGGGCGGCGGTGGAAGCGGCGGCCCGGCAGGGAAGGAAGGCCGTCTCCTTGCGATTCTGCTAAACCGGTGGCACTTGGGTGGTATGGTTTGGCTTCAGCGCCCTTGTGGAACTTGCGAGGACCATCGAGTGCCTTGTAAGAGGCGGCAGACAGTTGGACTTCGCCTTTCTCATGGCGGGAGCTGCCCCTCCGGCTGTTGATCTTATTGTCACTACTGCCGGCTCTGGAAGTGGCTGTTGGAACTGTGTTTGTTGTCGTTTTGTTGTTGTGATTCTGTCTCGGTGGGTTCAGGGACGAGGGCCACTTTGCCCGCTCGATTTTCCATCTTCATGGAGATCGGCGATGGCGTGCTTATGCTGCTATGACCAGCGGTTAATCGAGGTTTCGGCTTGCGAGGGCTTGTGCTTGAGGAGGTGCCTTCTAGGCACCGGATCAAATCTCGATGCTTTGCACCGTGCGCCCTCGGAGTTGGCTTCTTGGCGTGAGGTAGTCGGCGTGTTATTTCGTCGGGGCCTTGCCACAAAAAGCTGGCGGCTTGGGAGCTTCGCATGCGTGCTCTTGAAGTTCGGATGAAGGCCTGGTGAAGTCGACCCAGCTGTTGATCTGCGGGGCTTCGGCTGTTCCAACCATGTCGGGCGTGCCAGGCATGGTGGAACATACTTCCGCCTTCGCTTGTTGCCGTTAAGCTATGTTGACGCGTTGGAGTAATCAATGCGATCTTCGACTTCACGAGGCGGTGTATTTGGGTGTGTCTCGGGGCGTGAACCCTTTGGGAAAAGCTCGTCTCGGATCACGAGGTCCAAAGCAAAGCGGACCCAGCTCATCTTCTTCTTCGGCGCGAGATTGGTGGGTCGGTCGATCCGGTTGGCGGCGTCGTTTTCTCCGACTCCTCTCGGCCAAAGGCGGCCCGAAAGTCGGATGCTCAACGGCGGGCTTCGCCGTTCTCTTCTTGGTGGGAGGCGGTGAGTCGTCCTGCCCGATCCCTCTCTCGAGCAACCGTCTTAGTCACGCTTCGATGGTGATCCGGAGTCCGGCTGCGGCGACAGCCGGCTCTTTGTCTTTTTCGCGGGACTCCACGGTCGGCGTCCGAGAGCTCGCGCCTGATCTCGGCGAGGGCAGTCGTCGTTTACGTTGGCGCCTCGGTCGGCCGCCCGGCCGCGTTCTTGCGACAACCGCGTCGAGCTGCTGGACTCGCTCCATCATCATCGGCGCTCTTGCCTTCAAAGTTCTTCAACTTCGTCGGTGGCCACTTAGGCGGCGGATGTTCTCCACGGGGTGGCGTATCACGGGGCAATTGGCTCCGAACAAATCGGCGATAATGCGCGCGTTGCGGACAGCGCCTGGCGGCTAGGCGGTCGGGCGGCGAGCGCCTGGCGCGATCCATTTGTGGTAGGCCGACAAAGCGCCTCATGCCTGCCGGCTTCTTGGCGCCTGATGATCTGAAGGCGGCGTGTCTCCAGCGTCTCGGCATCTGCGTCCTCTGGAATAAAGCGCGATCGGTCTTCGAGCCGTGTCGGCGGGTCTGACTCCCTCAGGAGCGCTCGCCGTGGTGATGCGAGCACCTCGTGGCGGCACTTCCGCCCGCTCTCCTTGGAGAGCGGCTCGCCGTGAACCCCGTTGGTGGGAAAGTGTCCAGCGACCGGGCGTCGGGTCGACCGGCCGGGTTGGTGGAGCCTCACGGACTCGAAGTCCACGGCGAGCTTGCGGTGATGTGGAGTTGGTCGAGAGGCCAGCAGGAACTCCGGGGCCACCCGTTCTGCGTCGGACGCAGGCTCGCCGGGCGAACCTCGCCCGATAAGTTCAACAAAGCGGCTTCCTGCCTGGTGGCCTCGGCGCCCCGCTGGCGTCGATCACGAACTCCGTCTGGCGAGCTTAGTGGCTGCTCGCCCGAGGAGAAGGGTTCCCGTCGAGCAGATCTCGGGACGGCGGTGCACGAGCCCCATGGTGGGCGCCAAATGTCGGGGTTGGGTGCGACATATGCCAAGGATGGCTTATCATGGTGGGGCGAGTAGAACATCGCGGTGCCTAAAGCAGGATGGCGAAACATGCCGGCGGATCTTACCCGGCAGGGCTCTCAGAGATAACACCCTACTCTTTGCTGCGGGGTCTCCGCATGGTCACTAAGGCAAAGTGAATCTGAGGGTGCTCCTAGAGCTGTTTACGGAGTAGGAAAGGCAAGGCTAGCTCTATCCTTCTTGTTAGTCTGTCTAGTGCTAATGGATGCCAACCTTTTGCATGGGTGCCTGAGGGGTTTATATAGGCCTACCCACAGGTTACAATGGTAAAAGGCTGGATCTTGGTCCCGGCCAATCATGTCTCCGTCTTCTCCATGGACTCCAGGGCCCTTGTTGGTGGGTCTGCCGGCCTGTCACGTCGGCCCGTGTCCGCCCATGGGTCTTATCGGCTACAAATTCTGTAGATGTGCTTCTAATGGCGAGGCTTGGTCATGAGGTCATATGGCCGCCGCCGCCCTAGCGAGCGATCCTTTATTGCCATTCCGTCGCGTCTGGTTAATGGCGTGTGGGGCCCGTGGGAGAGTGCAGCGGCCGACTCACGGGGGCGACTCTGCGGTCCGACTCTTGGCGCTCTCCGTCTTGAACACTCTTCTGACTAGTAGGCCCCATCATCTCAGACGTCTGGTGGCCGTCGTGGTACGTGGGAGCTCGCCCCGAGGCTGTTGTCGGGTGACATGGCCAGTGATCTGCAGCCGGGTGAGAGATCTCGATGAGTCTGTGTGTTGTGTCCATGCACTGCCTTTAATTATAGGGGTGGTTGGGGAGTCATGGGCCGACTCCCCATAATCGGCTTCCATGGAGTCACCTCCAGGACTCGGCTCGAATAGGAGTCGCCTATGGGACTCGGCTCGAATAAGGTCGCCTCACGGGACTCGGCTCATCTTAGAGTCACCTCGAGGACTCGGCTTGTCTTCAGGTGGCACTTGGCAGTACTTGAGAAGCGCGTGATGCGCCCGTTGTCTTGAAAGGATTACAGGGCTTGGGTTAGCCTACCCATGGCACATTACTCGACAATTACCTATGTTGTTCTTTAATACTTTTGTGTGCCATCTAGTTAATCTAAAGTACAAGCGATACATATTCTGTAGCTTTCATCTGTATTTCTCCCTTTAGTTTTTGAGACCTATTGCTGCTAGTTAACCCCAGTCCTACTATTTATGTGCGTCTCCTATAGGCACTCATTACATAAATCTAACTACTAGTTGTCTTCCATGCATGTTCGATATAATTGCACATGATATACCCACAAGAACCTCACGGAGCAATGTAAAGGCCAATAAACTTGATGTCAATGATATCCAATATGATGGAACATGTAAAGCGGTTCTTGAAGACTTGCAAAAGATGATGAATCCTCTTCACCCCACAAGGTCCTTGCTCTAACTTGGCAGATTATATGGGTACAACATGCATATAATGTCCTGCGGTGTATCTACTCTTGTTGCAATACCATGTGCTTAGCATGCTTGATCATGCATGTAAATATGTCATGCCTTCTGTTTTTACATACCTATTCCATTCATGATAACATGTTTTCAAATTCATGTCTTGCCATTCTACTCTATCTATACGCTTAATTTGGACACATTGTGCTTGAGATATCTTATGCATTATTATTCATCGGTATGTACTTCATCATCTACCATACCATGTTTTTTTACATTGAAGTGATGTTCTAGTGCTCTGTTGCAATGCCATCTTAGTTTCCCAATCATACTGCGTGTATGTTGCCTTAGTTTTTACATGTCGTGTACCTTTGGCATGCACAGTTTACATTCAACTAGTGTTTTTTTCTTCTGTGTTGTCTGTCGTATCCCTAGCTCTTACACCATACTCCCTCATGTGGATTACATGTTTGCGAAATGGATAAAGGATGTATCTAGAAGTAAAATCGCCTAGACCCATCCATTTTTTGGATGGAGGGAATACATGTCAATATGTCATGCCTTTCTATTCTTGATGCCTATTCCATCTCTCTCTATAGCATGTTTTTATAATTGAAGCACCATTCTTCTATGCAAGGCATGCAAGGGAAAACGACTATGTTAGAATCTGAAGGGTTACAAACAACGTCTTCATAAAAGATCAGCACACGGGGAATAATAAACCAACTCCGGTTTTTATAGAATCTTGCTCGGCCTGAAGAAACCCAACTCCCTCACGATAATAAAAGATTCGATGGCCAAAGAACTAGTCCGCTCCGTCCAGCAAAAGTATGTCAACTCCATTCTAAGAAGCGTGTGCATATCCTTGCATCATGAAATTTTATAGCATGCTGATCATATTTTCTACATGTTTCTTGCCCATCTCTCTTCTAAAAATAAAACTAAGCAATAGAAGAATTTTTGCCTTTGTTATAAATGCGTGAGTAAAGATTCTTGCAGAATTCTCTGTGCTCCAATGCGAGATGTAAGTACTGTTGTATATCACTATATTTTACATCGACATGTATTTTTGTTAATCGGCGTGAATCTAACCTTTATCAGTCTAAATTTAGTTGTAGCAAAATGTATGATTAAAAGGCCACAATGTTGATTTTTGTAAGGAAAATTACAGTAGTTTTGCATCTGAGCTGCATGAGTGTACTATCTCATATTAGTGGGTTTGAATACTTTAGTGGTTACGAAGTGGGTTTTTAGGTGTTTTTCTTTGTGTTGTCATGTATTATCCTAGCCCTTACATCATACTCCTCCATCCGGATTACATGTCATGAGAAATGGATAAAAGCTGGATGTATCTAGAATAGAAATGTACCTAGACCCATCCATTTATTTCGGATGGAGGGAATACATATCAATATGTCATGCCTTTCTATTCTTGATTACCTATTCCATCTCTGCTGTTGTATGTTTTATAATTGAAGCACCGTTCTTCTATATAAGGCATGCAAGGGAAGGCGAATATGTTAGAATCTGAAGGGTTACAAGCGAGTCTTTACAAAAGATCAAACGCAGCGAAGATAATAAACCAACTCCATTTTTCATGAGATCTTGCTCCAGCCACGCGAGAAACCCAACTCCCTTGATAATAAGCGATTCCGGATGGCCAAAGAACTAATCCGCTCTAGTCCGCAAAAAGAATGCCAACTCCATTCTAAGAACCGTGTGCATATCCTCACATCATGAAATTTTATAGCATTCTAATCATATTTTCTACATGTTTCTTACCCACCTCTCTTTTAGAAAATAAGGCTAAATGATGAAGACTTCCTTCATTGGGATTGTATTAGGAAAATATCTTCTTGAGAATTCTCTGTGCTCCAATCTGATGTAAGTACAGTTGTATATCACTATATTTTTACATCAGCATGTATTTTGTTAATCGGCGTGAATCAACTTTATCGATCTAAAATTAGTAAGTAACAAATTGTTAAAGGTGCCAATGTTGATTTTTGTAAATAAAACTTCCTAGTAGTTTTGCATCTTGAGCTGCATGAGTGTACTATCTCATGTCATGCACATTCTTGAATTGTAGTGATGCTCAGTTTGCCCATTCATTCATTGTGTCAATGTTGCTTTATTATTACCTTACGGCTGATGATAGATGTGCCATATTGTGTTAATTTGGTGTAGGCTAGTTGCCCAAATGTTTGTTGTGTCAATGTTGCTTTCCTATTATACTTGGCCAATATGCAATGCTAGTGTGTTAATTTGGTGCAGTGCTTTGAAGATAAGAAGACAATCTCTAAAAACAGCAAAACTGACCCCATTGTTTCTTTCCAATAGATCTAGGCCAAGTAATATGGCAATAACTCATGATTAATCTGTTTGGTTCCCCTCTAATTTATGTTATGATGGAGTGGTGAGACACTCTCCACTATCAATAATACAAGCTGAAAATCGCCATCTGAATCATTCGGTATCCTTTGTCTTGAATCGGAAAAAATGTATGTTTGTGAACCAATTAATGGCGAAGCAATGATGGAAATGGTGGAGGAATCGAGAGGTCTTGAGTCGTCGACACAACAAGCGATCAATGTTTTCATAGGCAGTGTGGCAAAGCAGCAAGAACTTGCCCACATGCTTATAGGCGTCATCCGTCTTTGAGGTTCAGTTGTGGCGTTGTAGATCGTTAGGTTCTGTTCATTTATTTGCCTTGGCATCAATCTTTGATTGCCTAGTGGATGTAATTTCTGTAATATTTTTGGATGTGCAGCGTTTTCCCTGTATGTCGTACCTTTGCTTGATCGGTTTTGGTCACTGCATAATTGCTGTCGTAATGGGCTCAAATTAGCTAATTTGACCTAAAGACATGTCTGAACTTTAGTGGGCCCATTAAGTTAATGGGTGCGTTACTAGCAAAAGTTAATGGTTGGCCCTCTTACCTCCGTGTTAATAGGGCGACATCGAGCGGGAAAGGTGGGCCCAATTGATTTCACAGCGTTAACGGTGGTTACTAAGTTGGGCTACATATAGCCCAACTATACTATGGGCCTTTAGCGGCGAAAAGGCAGCCGGGCTTGTCTTGGACCATGAAGAGCATGGGCGCTAAGAGGCGAAAGTCAGTGGTATTGTATATGGCCCAAGCGTGTTTGGGCCTTTAGCGGCGAAAGATAAGCGGGCTGGTATTGGACCATGAACGAAATGGGCCATTAAAAGGCCAAAACTCGGTCCGACTACAAATGGCCCAACTCATTTTATGGTCCGTTAACGGTGAAAACACAGATGGTAACACTTAAATGGGTAGCTTAAAGGCCAAAACCAGTCCGACTACAAATGGCCCAACTGATTTATGGGTCGTCATAATTTGAAAGACACAAGGGCTGAAATTATTTAACACTTAAATGGGTGGCTAAAGGCGAAACTTGGTCCGATTACAAATGGCCCCGATTTATGGGCGTCAGCGTGAAAAGACATCGGGCGAAGTTAACATTTAAATGGGTGGCTAAAAGGCGAAAGATGTACATCTGAAAATTGGCCCATCCATTGAATGGGCGTTAACGACGAAATCTCATCGGGCGATATTGAACCCAAATATATAGCGGGCTATTAGCGAGGTCGAACGATGATGGGATGCAATGGTGTCAAATCTTTAATGGGTGCGTTGGCGGGCGAATTGGCACATCTCGTATGGGTGGGCTTAAATGGACTGACACAAGTAGGCCTTATATGACCACCTAAGTTTCTTGGGCGGCCTTTCCCACGGAATGGGCCCTTTGTTGGAGTCGTGCCCGTGTTGACCTATCATAGGCGCCTCCTATCCAATGAGTGGATGACATCTATCCCAGCGGTGAGGCAACCGTGTTTCCTCCGGGAATGATGATTTTACCGTGGAAAATCCCCATTGGTCGGGCTGCTAATGGGTTAACGGATCTAAACCGGACCCGATAAACGGTGTTTGTTACGGTGGATGCCGTGTCGGTCACCCTTGCGCATACGTGACGCGATTTATCGTCATGGAAGTGCCACTTCGTGATGATATTTTGTAATGTCATGGAACACTTCTACTGCAACACGGTATGACTATCTTGATTACGTCATAAAATGCGTCATGGATGTACATGCATGAAAAAGCGACCTCTTGTGACAAACATGTATCATCACATAAGTGTATTTTTTGTAGTGTCAAAGTGGGCACCTCCTCCTCGGTTGTTCTCTTGATTAGTTCGATCAAGCTTTTATGTTTGATCGATTATCAAGATAGTATAGCAATTTTAAGGTCCCCGAGTTGAAATGATATTTACCTTGGAGGTACATGGTTTGCAATTTTTCTATCTTGTCATTTATTAATAATGCTAGTTACCTTGAATTTTGTATTTGGTTTAATGCTCATGCACAGCTAGTATACCAATGCTAAAACTTGTTACCTTTACATTTTGTATTGTTAATTCTTATAGAAATCTTCCAGTGCTATCATTAGTTAATAATGCTAGTTACCTTCAGACTTTTGTATTTGTTTTAATGCTCATGCACAGCTAGTATACGAATGCTGAAACTTGTTACCTTTACATTTTGTAATGTTAATTCTTATAAAAAATCTTCCAGTGCTAGAGTTTATTGAAATCTGTTTAGTAAAACCATTGTGATGTACCTGGAATAAAAAAACTACTCTACTGTTGCACTAGCCACTGGATTGGTGTATATTTGTAGTATTCGAATGGTGTTGCATTAGCGTATGGCCATAAATAAAGTGTGGCAAGCTTTCCCAGATATGTGCTCAAGAAAACTACTACCTATTTTTATAAATACTAGGCGTTTGGGTACTTTAAATTGAACCGTGGCGTCTTATATTAAGAACAAGCGGTGTAGAGTTCACTCAAATTATCCCGATAAAGCTAGTCACACCTTTGTTAAAATTAATGTTCATTATGTTATCGGAGGAGGTATGTATGTTTGTCTCTAATGCCGTCGACTACATACCGACATCATGATGTAATGTTAAGTCATTTCCTTTTATGCAGTGTCACCTGAATTGTCAAAGGCGGTGATGGCATTTTATTTTAGTTGAACTGCACAAAATATGCTTAAAAGAAGAGGAAAGGTCAGGAGTCGATCATTCTTTCAGAAAGAACTATATATGCCTTTCTGACATTAGCCGATGTTGCCTTATTTATTCCTTCAAACAGGTGGTTAGAAACAGTCTTGCTACCTTTTCCCATTAAGAAATTGGAATGCTTATATTTGTGGGTCTATGCTTCAACTAGTGTCATTTTTACAGTAATCACACTTTCAATATCTATGCAAATAGGGATGCTTGATTTTAGTGGAACTGCACAAAAAGTCCAACTGATTCAACATTAGGAGCTTGTTTTCTTCCAAACCTTTATATCCAGTTGGTGGCACTATGAGCTGTTCATTATGAAGGTACATGGTTTTCTACTCTCTTGCTACTCTTTTTGTACTGTCATTAGATAGTAATACTAGTGGTTTGCATGTGAATTTATTGGCAGGGTGGACCTACATTGGAGGTGCAGGACCGGATTCAATGATTGGATGCTCAATTTCGGTTGTATCGATTTCACCTCTTCCATCACTCCGAACATGGATATCCTTGGTCTGATGAGGAATAGGTGCTATATTTCTGCGCTGAACCAACAAATCAATTCAGCATGAAATTGTCCAGGGCAAAACATGACTGTATCAAATTGTCCAGTGCAAAACATGACAGATGCTAAGCGGAAGAGACATGTTTAAACCGAAAATACAAGGTGGGTATATGTTTACTAGCTGCTTGATATTGTGCAACAGAGATGTCCGCCGTGCTATTTGGCAAACAAACAAAGTGACCGCAATTTTGGTTGAACTGCACAAGAGAATAGTACAGTCACTGCATGTAGTGCCATCTGAAAATAGACACAGAAAGATTGGATAGTCACTTCATGGACTGCAGAAAAGTAGTATTGTACTATTTATTGGCCAACACTAGGTGCTTCATTGCTTTGGTCTGATTATACAAGGGGCATCATTTTGCCTAAGTTAAAGTTTGTATTCCAAAAAATAGTCTCGTCGTGTGATCGAGAGAAGACCAAATCATATTCTAGTGGATGTTCCCCCATCATGTGTGGTTCATTCTCATGGTTCCAGCTATTGGTGAAACCACTTACATTTGCAAGAGGAATTGTAGACTTCACAAACAACTTTGTCTTTCGATCATGACTAAATTTTGGCCAAGAGAAGTATCCATGTTAGTACGAAGAATAGATGTTTTTCTAGATCTTTGCTTTTGGAGCTACATATTTGTATATGATTTGTGAATCATTTAGATGCATTAACATGTTCATCTTATGTATGGGAATTGTACGTTGGTTTTAGTTGGACACAAGATCCGAAGTGGATGATCTTTGCTTTTGGAGCTACATATTTGTATATGATCTGTGAATCATTGAGATGCATTAACAGTTCCTTATTTCTGTTCGCTCAGTGTTTACAAGTTACTAATCAATCACTAGATAGCCTACTAATGTGCTCCTCGCTGTTTTAGTTGCGACGGAAGATCCGAAGTGGCAGTTTTCTGAATAAAAATGCCTACCTCTGAAGAAACTGACAAGCTCCTCTGAAGAAAATGCCTTGCGAATCTGAAGAAACTGCCAGCAAAAACGTTCGCAAATGCCTTATCACCCAGCTAACGTTCATCAACTAATGCGATCGTACATGTACAGCATCCGACCTACTCGATCCTACACGTACACTATCTGACCTACTCGATCCTACACGGATAAATAGCGGATCACGCACGTACTACCTCCTTTCCGGTTTGTAGGGCTCAATTCAAGAAATGACGTACTCGATCCTACATGAATAAATAGCGGATCACACACGTACTAGTACCTCCTTCCCGGTTTGCAGGGCTTAATTCAAAAATCTCACCAACCAAGGTATTCCCTCCGTCCGGGTTTATTAATCCCATGAGCAAAGCAGCAAAACCAAGGCATGGCAATAATTAACTGCATGTAGAAGTTTAAGCCTAATTAATTCCAGCGATTTAAGTGGCTGCATGCGTGCCCTCGGCTGCGACTCATTGCATGCTGCTCCGCATACTGGCTGTGTGCAATTCTGAGTGCCTGCATGCAGCCGGCCGTAATTAAGGCAACTAACGATCGAAAAAGATCGCTTTAATTGTTGTGGGCCTTTTAAATCGTGGAATCATTCATCGACAAGGAGGGAGATGATTCGAGTGCACTCGTTTGACCGTCATGCCGGCGTGCAACCCAGCACGGACGGGATGGGACGGCACACTCATAATTTCAGTTTCTCTAGTTTTCCACGGCAAGCTGGCGCGCTAAGCCATGCCTGCTTATGCATTGAATTCCGATGACCGTCGCGCTACCTTCCGCCTATAAGATCTTGTTTCGGCCTTCCCGGTGGCACGTGACCCAACTTCGCCATATCCTCGTAAGACCCCATTGGCCCGACATTGCTCGCCACTTATCCTCGCTCTCACCCGTCCACATGCCTTTTTTTTAAAATTTTTTTTTTTTTTTTTCCCGGCCTAACCCCTTTTTTGTTCCCCGGGGGGCCCCCACCCTTTTTTTAAAAGGGTTTTTAAAACCCCTTTAAAAATTTTTTTTTTAAATTTGAAAATTAAATTTAAAAAAAAAATTTTTTTTCTTTTGGGGAAAATTTAAAAAACCCAAAATTCCCAAAAAGGGGAATTTTTTTCCCCCCTTTTAAATTTTTTTTCCCCCTTCCCAAAAAACCCCCCCCCAAATTTTGGAATTTTTTTTTTTTTTTTTTTTTTTTCCCCCCCCCTTTTTTTCCCCCTCCCCAAAAAAAAGGGGGCCCCGGGGTTTTCCCCGGGGGTTTTTTTTGGGGTTTTTGGGCCCGGTTTTTTTTTTTTTGGCCTTTTTGGGGAACCAAACCCCCCCCTTTTTTTAAATTTTTTAAAACCCAATTTGGGGTTTTAAACCCCCCCCCAAATTTCCCCCAAAATTTTGGGGTTTTTTAAAAAACCCCCCCCCCCTTTTTTTTAAAGGTTTGGGGGTTTTTTAAACCCTTACCTTTTTAAAACCCCCTTTTCCCCCCCCCAAAAAGGGGAAAGGGGGGGGGTTTTTTGGGGAAAATTTTAAATTTTTTTTCCTTGGGGGGGGCCCGGGGTTTTTGGGCCGGGGGGGGGGGCCCCCCCCGGGGGGGGGGGGCCCCCCCGGGGGGGCCGGGGCCCCCCGGGGCCCCCGGGGGGTTTTTAAAAAAATTTTTGGATTTTTGGGGGGGAGGGAAAAAATTTGGGGAAAAATTTTTCCGGGTTTTTGAGGGGAAAAGGGGGGCCGGGGGGGGTTTTTTTTTTTTGGGGCCCCCCCCCTTTAAAGGGGGGGAAGATGGAAAGGGGGGGTTTTTTAAATTTCCCCAAACCCCCCCCTTTTTTTTTTGGGGGGTTTAAAATTGGGGGGGAAAATTTTGGGTTTTTCCCCCCCCCTTTTCCCCTTCCTTTGGGGGGGGTTGGGGGATTAATTTTAAAAAGGGGTTTTAAAATTAATTTGGAGGGTTTGGGAAAATTTTTTGGGGGGGAAAAAGGGGGGGGCCCCCCGGGCCCCCCTTTTTTCCAAAAGGGGGGGTTTTTTTTTTAAGGAAATTTTTAAAACCCCCCAAAAATTTTTTTTTTTCCCCTTTTTTTTTGGGGGTTTTTTTTTCCCCCCCTTTCCCCCTTTTTTTTTTAAAAAAAATTGGGGGGTTTTTTTTTTTTTTAAACCCGGGCCTGGGTTTTGGGGCCCCTTTTTTCTTTTAAAAATTTTTTCCCCCAAAAAAAAAAACCCCCAAAATTTGGCCCCTTTGTTTTTTTTTTTTTTAAAAAATTTAAATTTTTTTTTTTTTTGGGGGGGTTTTGGGAATTTTTTTAAAATTTTTTTTTCAAAGGGGGGGGAAAAGGGGAAAAAAAGGGGGGGGCCCCTTTTTTTTTTTTTTTTGGTTTTCCCTTTTTTTTTAAAAAAAATTTTTTATTTTGGGAAAAATTTTTTTTTTAAAAATTTTAAAGATAGGAGGCTTCATTAAGGAAAATGGCCTATCCGGAATGAGAAATGGGATTACATTTTTAAAACACATCAAACCCAATTAGTTTCAAATTTCTTTTTCATTTGAATTTTAAATTGCATTGAATTTTATGGGAATAGTTATTGGATTTTATATTGATATACATTTATTTTTTAAATCAGCAATGTGACTCCAAAATTTGGATTCAAAACAGTTCGGACCCTTAAAATATGCAAAATTTCATATAATTTTTTAAGCGGCCCACAATATGGGTTAAATGGCTAAAAAAAGAATATGGGTCCATTTTTTAAAGAATTAGCAAATGGGCTGGAATGATTAGAAATAATCAGATGGGTTGTATGCTATTTTCCACATATTTTGGGCTTTTCTAAAAAGGTTGGCCGCGGCAAAGGTTGTTGGATGTCCATCCAACCCTTGTTTCTTCAACCTTCTTCCGATCCCGGCCAAAAAACCGGCAAGACCGCTCCTCCTCCCCAAAGGTTGTACCTGCAGGCCCTCACCGCCCACCATACTCCCCCGGCTGGCCTAGCCATCCTCTACTCACCCACACCGTTGTTATTCTTCCGGGAACGAACCAAAACCCTCATCAACGTATTCCCCCGGTGGGGAAACAAAGTGAAGGTCTTCCCGCCCCGTCTTCCCTTCCTATCTTTCGCCACCGCCCTGGTGCCCTCAGCGTTGGCGGGTCAAATGGTCCGCACATGCATCTGGGGGATGCGGGAAAGGGTGGACCGGGTCCACTACCGCGGAAATGCTTCCTTAACGACAAAATAATGATTCCTCCACCACATTTTGGGACCCACCGAAAGGGCCTCTTGATTTCCCGGCGAAAAAATGTTACCCCCTGAACCTTGGACCCCCAACCTATATATTGCACCAAGGAAGTGCCTCCTTTCGCACAAAAATGAATACTCCCCCCTTAGGGGACCCGGATAGTGGGCCTACTAAGTTGCGGGACGGAGGGTTTTTAACTTAGTCAATATTGCACGATTCTAAGTGACCGCGATGTCCATCCAACGGTCGGGTGCTTCTTCAACCTCCGGTCTTCTTGCTCCGGCCCGCCCAAAGCGGCCTTGGCCGTGCCGCTGCCCCCTTCCCCGGTGGCCGGTTGGCCGGCGAGGCCTCACCGCCCCATACTACTCCCCCTGGCCGGGCCATCCCTCCACTCACCCACCCCCTTGTTTATTCTCGGCGGCAAGGCCTCCCTTTTCCAACCAAAGAACCCTCGATTCCCTTCTCCGGCGGGCATCCTTTCGCCTTCTCCGGCCCGATCATCCCCTTCCTAGGCCTCCTTTGTCATCCACCGCCATGGTGTTATCGGGGCGTGGTCAACGTTGGCAACCACTTCCGTTAAAAACATGGAGGGCTTTCCCGGGTTCCCACGCGGCCGAAGTGCCTCCAATTACGCGAAAATAATTATTCCTCCACGGCCAGGACCCACCGGGGCCAACAGATTTCAAAAAAACCTTTTCCCTTTCCACTAAATTCCCTTGGTTACCGGACCCAAAAAAACGTTTAAAAAATGTACTTGAAATAAGCCACCCAGGGTGGGGCGAATTTCCCCTAAAGTTGGAGGGCGGGGGCTTTGGTCAACAAGTAAATATGAATGACTCTAGCTCCTTGACCGTTAAATGTCCATCCAACGGCCGTAGTTTCTTCAACCTTCCGGTCTTCTTGCTCCCCGCCCAAACCCGGACCGGTCAAAGCTCCCGCCTCCGGGCCGGTATGTTGCGAGGCCTCACCACCCTCTACTATTCCCCCGCTAGCCCGGCCCCGGGCCGATGGCAGCCTCACCCCAGGCCAACCGGGAACCCTCATACTCCTCTCCACGCGGGCTTCCCCGCTTTTTCCCCCCCCGCATCGCCCCTTTAACTAGGCCTCGCCCGCCCACCGCCTTGGTGCTCTTTGGGCCGTCCAATGGTCAAGGCGATTTATCGGACATAATTTGGTGGAAAGGGTGATGTTGGGTCCACCAGAAGGAAAGGGTGCCTCCTTATTATCGGAAAATAAGATTCCTTCACCGGCAAGGACCCACCGGACGGGCCCCCGATTTGCAAAAAACATTTTCCCGACCGGGACCTACCAGCTACATCTTCGCATGGCAAAAGTTCCCATAATTACGGGCAAAAATGATTGGCCCACCTTTTGGGACCCACCAGTTCATCTTTGCATGCAAAAGTGCCGGATCGGGACCCACCTAGTAAGCCAAGGGTGTTGTCATTTCGTCGAACATTAAGTACATATTTTGATGTAAGGGCCCGGCCGGTTGTAGTAGAGGCACACGTAGCATTACACGATAACCGCAGGGTGCAAGAAATAAACCACCACGTCACGCATATCCGGGCGGGTCTTCAACACCTACTTCAGGCCCGCTGGGCCGGGGCTCGTGTACATGGCTGGGTAAACGGGTCGCCATTTCGTGGTTCATGGGGAGGCAATGGAATCGCCGTTTATGGGGGGAAGGAAGGGGTGGGAGCCAACCGGTTGGGCGGAAAGGATGGAAACGAGGCATGGCGTACCAGAATGGAGGAAACAGCCTCGTGTTGGGCCGACATTAAATGGGATCCTGTTTCCCGGGAGGGGTCCGCGCCAAAACGGAGGAAACGGACTTATGTTACCTCCTCACGGTCGAAATGGGGTCCCGTTGGTGGGAGAGGGAACGCCAAAAGGCGAAAACGGACTTGTGTTGGAGTGCGGATCAAACGGGGTCCCGTTTCATTGGGAGGGGTGGCGACCACAAAATGGGACTCCACGGGATCCCTCATCTCCACCATCGACCACCCCAAGCCTCTACGGGCTACTATTCATCCACCGTCAACCTCCTCCAGCCTCCCACCTATGATTGTTCATCCCAGTTCCTGTTCATCCGGCCTCCACCGCTGCTACTCCCCCGGCTACTATTCCAACCAGCCCTCCCCACGGGCCTCGTTCAACCACCCCTCCACGGGCTACTGTTCATCCATCCCTCCACCGGCTACTGTTCAACCAGCCCTCCATGGGGTTGTCATGTTCATCCAGCCCCAACCGGCTTGATCGATTGGGGTCCTGTTCATCCAGAGGCAACACCACGGGGTCCTGTTCATCCACCCCCACCAGAACTGTTAATCCAAACCCCCCAGCCGCCACTTTGTTCATCCAGAGGCAGATCGATCGGTTTAGCTAGCGGCGATACAAGGAATCGCCGTCCCCGGGTTGGGTAACGAACCTGAATCGCCCGGTTTCGTTAAGGCGGCGCCCGCCGGGTTCAGTTAGAGCCCAACGCCCGCACCCACCGCATACGGAGGAGAAACGTGCAGCTTGGCATTGACCACCCACCATGACCGGGAACTCCTCGAAAATTTCATCTCCCTTGCTTCTACCATGGTTTTTTCCATCATGGACGGCCCAAAGAATGTCATGCAGTTGCATCTCCGGCCCCCAGGAAAAAGCACATTTTATGTCATGAGTTTTGTCATGAAGTAGAGTCCACCATAATATTGATGATACCAGGTTTTGCCACAATTAGCCATATAAGTGTCAAGTATTGTAACACCCGGTGAAATGATGCCGAAACCCAAGGGTTGTTAATCTTTTGCTAAACATGTACCGATTATTGTTATCTTGTTCTTTTCGTTCCGGTTGAATTCAAATTCAACCGTGGTGAAATTCAAAATGTTCGGAACATGAACACAAAAATGTTCATCATGTGCCAAATAATCCACAACTAATATTGGTGGGACCCAACATTTTTGCAAAAGGTTTAATGGCCTAAACTACTTTAAAACAATGGCCTAAAATAAATTAAATGCCTTTTAATTTATAAAATTGGCATTCTTTTTCAAAGTCTCACAATAACTGGCAAAGGAATATACTTCTTTGAAATTATTTTGGCCAATGGCATAATTTTTTAAAGTCTTTATTCTAAAAAGAAAAAAAGCTTAAAAAAGGAGAAATAGAAAAGGGAGAAAAGAGCAACCTCCTCCCCGGACCCGAACCCAGGGCCGCCCACCTAACCCCTCCAAAGGCCCAGCCCATCTTCCTCCTCGCCTTCTCTGTTCACCCACCAGGCGGCCGGGTCGGCGTCCCCCTTGAACCCACCTCCGCCGGGGCCGGTGGATAAATTCGAGCCCCTCGGCCTCGCCTCCCTCCCCCTCACCCCCCCCTCCCAGATCCAGCTCTCTCCCTTCCCCTTTGTTTGAGAGGAGACCACGCGTCGCGGCCCTCCGTCGTTGTCAAGGGCCACCCGGAGGGCCCCCAGACCTTGGACGGTGAGTCGCCCCCTCTCCATCGACCGGTGGCCTCAGGAGTTGGGGAACCGGCCGGACCCTTTCGCCCACGCCTCCGGGCTGCCGCCCTTCTTTTTCCTCCGGCGCCTCTTGGGGCCCTAGTCACCCAACGCCACCGTGGTGCCTCCAAGGTGAGCTCCCCCCTTTTCCCTTCCTCGCCTCCGCCTTCCACCAGAAGCTAGCTTCGCCCTAAGCCGAGCTCCACCGTCGCCATTGCCGCCGGGCCGCCAAACTCCTCCCAGCTAGTAGCCCGACAGCCTCGGGCGCCGGAACCTCGCCAGCCTCCTTCGCCCAAAACCGCCCGAATGCCCGATCCCGACAGGTCCGAAACCCCCGCCCCCACTTGCCGGCCAGCGTTCCGGTCCCAAGGCCTAACCAAACCACACCATGCGGCCTTTGCCTCCCTCGGAAGCCGCCAAAGTCCCCGGGCCAAATGACCCCGGCGCGATTCCGGTGAAGTCCGGCGGTTTCCTTTGTTTTGTGCCCGGGCGGCAAACTAAACGCCGACGTGCGAGGGCCCGCCGGTCACCCTCAGGGGCCCTAGCCCGGGACCACGGACCGGGTCAATCGGCCCCGGCACAAGGTTCTCCGACACCGGGCCCCATCGCATATTTTGTTAAATAAACGTTTTCAAATAAAAACAATTAATTAAAATGTTAGTTAAATTAGTTTTAGTTAGTACCAACTAGTCACCATCGGGGCCCCGGCCCCTAACTAACCCTGTTAGTTTAGTTAAACCTCTATTAGACCAGAGGGCCGGAGGTGGGTCCCACTGCCGGTTTGACTGGTTCGGGTGACCGGGTAACGTCCTTGGCCAATAAACCCCTTTTTTAAAATAATTGAAATTGGTTTTAAACTTCAAAAATCCAAGAATTTTTAATCCGTTTCGGATGAAAATGTTTTCTATATGAAAGTTGCTCGGAAAAAACGTGGGAAATCCGGATACACGGCCCATTCATCTCCACATGCCCTAGCATGCTGAACATTTTCCCCCTCCGATCATCTCGCCGACACAGTTAACCAGAAAAACATTTGGTTGGTTTTCCCCTTCTCCTATATCGTGTTACCGTTAGGTCACACCACCAAATGCTTATTGCCATGTTATGCTTTTGATGCTATGCCTGCTTTTACTGTTTCTTCCCCCTCTTCTCCCGGAGACCGGGACCGATTCTTTCCCGTGATCGATTACATCGGACGACCCCTCCTTGCCAGCAAAGGGCAAAGGCCCCCTTTGATCATCCCGATTGCCCATTCCATTCTCTTTATGCTTGCATTAGATTTTGCCTTTGTTATTGATTGCTCCTATTTCCGATGCATAGCCCGATCTGTTGTTGTACCTTACCCCTTATCCTAAATTGCTTAGTATAGGTTGGTTAGTGATCCATCGGTGACCCCACCTTGTCCTTGTTCCCCTGCCATCATTGAAGACCCGATCAACGGATCAAAGACCGGCCCCGACCCGCACATCCTTTCCCATTAGTTGCTCAAACCCCGGGGTTACTATTCGATACCGGGGTGAACCTCTTGACCCGATGTTAACCCGAGGTAGTCATTGGTCGTGGTCATGAGGGTGATTTCCTCCTTAACCACTTCCGATCGACTGCCGGCAACCCTCAAGTGTGAACCCGGGCTGATTCCCTTACATTCACCTTGATGATTACATCGGGGAATTCAGGGGTGATTCCCGGTTTTCCCTTAATGTTTTGGACACACGGATCCTTGGACTTTCTTGTTATTGGAAAGGCGGGTCAACCTGGGTACCAGGTGATGTGGGTCGGGTTGACCGGAAGGTGCCCAGATAATTACGGGCGTCGGGGCATTCCTAGCCCTTGCCCAAAGTCCTCGAGACGGGTCAACGGGTCAATCTTCGTGAGTCTCGCTTGTTACCGCTGTTCCTTAATCCCCGATTTGGATATTTGATCCGAGGGGCCTCGGCCCGATAGCACTAACCATCACGTGGGCATAGTTATGGGCTTCGGTGAAACATCAGCCGGCTTAATAGATGTCCGGGCCCAGTGGCGAAGGCCGGGTTAAGGTCCCACCTTTTTCAAGGAGGTTAGGTCGCCACCGGGCCCAGCGCAAACGCTGGGAGTTCCGGGGAGATGGCCCATGACCCCCGGGGCATAGGTTTAGTCCAACGGTCGACCTCTTATTAAGCCTAGGTCGGTTCGGGATTGTTTGGCCGAGGCCGGGCATGACCCAGAAAGTGTTCCGGCCGGGAGTTAATTGGTGGGTAAGTTGGGCACCCGCGGGAAGAACTAATCTATGCATAGCCTGTCCCCCGGTGGACACTTGGTTGTATCCCATTAACAACTAGGCGGATACTTGTGATGAGGTTGGATGGTGATGAGAATTGAATTGTGATGATAATTGGATAGTATGGTTGGGATTGCTTTCTCGAGGGTCGAGAAAGGATCTTCGGCCGAGGTTGATAACACTACTACTATGTTACCTTATGCTACTCTACTTCCTCCGTTCGAAGATGGTGGTTTTTAAGATGCTAGTCTTTATAGGACTAGGCCTTCTCTCTATTCCGGCATTTCTAACCACCCACATTACCTTCCTTTGATAATGTTGCATATGTAGTGTAGATCCTTGCTTAAAGTACTTTGGATGAGTACTCACCGGTTGCCTTGCTCCCCCTTTCCTTCTTTTCTTCTTTTCTGGTTGCCAATGCAATGGTGAAACCAGGATCGAGCGACACCACCGGCGACTACTACTACCCGAGGGTGCCTACTACTACGTGGAGCGCGTGGCGACTTTGGAGTAGTTAGGGAGGCTCGGCGAGCGAGGCCTTGCCTTTTTCGATCATAGATGCTTTTGTGCTAGCCTTCTTAAGGCAAACTTGTCTAACTCATGTCTGTGCTCAGATATTGTGCGCGCCATTGACTCTTGTGTAATCGAGCTTATGTATTCGAGCCCTCGAGGGCCCACGGCTTGTAATACAAAGCTTGTATTATTTTCATTTGTGTCTAGAGTTGTGTTGTGATATCTTCCGTGAGTCCTTGATCTTGATCGTACACATTTCGTGCATGATTAGTGTACGATTGAATCGAGCGTCTAGAGATTAACATCGAGCCATTACTTTGTAGGTAGCCCCTTTCCAACTCCTTGGCGAAGTTGAGTCTAGTCCTTTGAAAACTTTTACTAACATTGGTACATGTGGCTTACGGGCCCACGTCGCCATTGAGTGGTATTAGCATCTTTTACTCCTCGTCTATACTCTGGGACTCTGAACTCTCTTCTACTCGGGTTAAACGAATTTACTAACATTAGGATCCCGTAACCACATTCACCCCGAAGTTGGATAAAGCCATAGTTATTCCTTAGAATAGCATTTTTTTGAGTAGTGCACACCCTGTCGTGTTGACTACTAAGTGGTATCCATGGTACCTCTTTCATTATGCTTGTTTCATCATGAATGATCCTTGTCTTTGCAAATGCTCGATCTGAACTACCCCTGTTACATGTTAGCAGGATGGTTAGACCTGCTGGTGCGTGGTTAAATGGTAGCGATCACCACCGCCCGAATTCTTTCTTTGGAATGATGCAACAGTTTTGAGCTGAACCGCTTGATTCATGGAAGGAATGATGACTCGGTTTCCTGCCTGGTATATGAACCAGCAGCCAGCCCGATTACTCTGCGGGGACTTCATGGGCCTCAATCCGACAATCTACCGCAGCTCAACTCAGCCCCTTGATGCGATGGTGGCTCCGAGACATCACGTATGAAATGGAGTGCGCTAGTGTTGCCCCCTGCCTGGCTCGTCACCTTTGCATCTTTCTATCTGAAGGTCCTGCTTTGCTCAATGGTGGGACAGCCACAGGCGTACCCTACTCTTGGAGCGGTCATTACTTGGCGGATTTCCAAGCTGCCTTCGTGCCCGTTTCATTCCTCGGGGAACCATGGATAGGAAGAAGCGAGTTCATAACCTCACCCAAGGCAACAAATCTGTAGATGCTTATCAGCGGGAATTTCGGACTTGTCACGTTATCTTTGAAGAAGACATTGCAGGCGATGCTCGTAAGCAAGAGAAGTTTCGTGATGGACTTCACCACGATATCAAGCTAGCATTGCTCGTTCATGACTTTGCCGACTTCGCCACCTTGGTGAACAAGGCTATTGAGTTGAGTGGTCTTGAGGAACACGAGGATCCCTCGGCGTGGCGTGTGGCTAACCATCTTGGGCCCGTCGGTATAGCGCCGGATATGGATTCCCCACACATGTATCGTCAGCTGCACCTGCACCAAGACAGGTCATATGTTGCACCTCGTCGCCTCCTCCACGGAGAGGCAGCCTCTTCAGTTATACCACCCCAAGCTCCTGCTCCCAACCCCAATGATGAATTGTGCTTCAGGTGTGGCCGTCCAGGTCACCGTGCTAAAGAGTGCAATCAGAAAAAGAGCCAGATGGCTCTGCCTTCAACTGACCGTAACAATCAGCCCCATAACAACAATGCCAGACCTTATGGTCGTGGTCAGGCTAATCATGTAGATCTGAATGAAACTCAAGACCAGCCTGCCACTGTGATGGGTACTCTTCTTGTTAATTCAGTACCGGCTTCTGTTTTATTCGATTCAGGAGCATCGCATTCATTCATGTCAGAAAATTTTGCTTATGCACATGACATTCGATGCGAGCCCATGAACACTCCGACGTTGAGTACGCACCTGGTCGATGTCAAACTACCATGATTGGTCACGACATTCCCGTTGAGATTGAAGGGTTGGAATTCCTTGTTTCTCCCATTATTCTGCAGTCTTCCAATATTGACCTCATTCTGGGAATGGAATGGTTGAAAGCGCATACTGCCTCTATCGTTTGCGCCACCAAGGTCGTTCACCTCCTACACCCTTCGATGAGATAGTAGCTACCATGCTCGGCTTGTTCAAGCAATGAAGCACGACTTTATGTCTTGAATCGTTGAACACAGCACCTCTTGAGGGAATTGAAAAGATTCTAGTCGTTCGCGACTTCCAAGACGTCTTTCCAGAAGAACTTCCAGGAATACCCCCTGCTCGGGCTGTCGAGTTCGTCATCGACTTGAAACCAGGCACCGTTCCTATTGCCAAACGACCCTACAAGATGCCACCTCATGAGCTCCTTGAACTTAAGGAGGAAATCGACAAATCTCTTCGCAAGGGTTTCATTCGTCCAAGTTCCTCTGCTTGGGGAGCACCTTCTCTCTTTGTGAAGAAGAAGGATGGAACGAATCGTTTGGTCCAAGACTATCGTCCTATCAACAAGCTACAATTGAACAAATATCCCTTCCTCGGATCAATGATGCGTATGATCAACTGGCTGGTTCATCGATATTCTCTAAACTCGACTTGAGGTTGGGTTACCACCAGATCCGTGTTCGTGAAGAGGATATTCCAAAGACCGCATTCGTCACTCGTTATGGTTCTTACGAGTACACCGTCATGTCATTCGGTTTAACCAATGCTCCAGCTACATTCTCGTCTGATGAACTACATATTCATGGATTACCTCGACAAGTTTGTCGTAGTCTATCTGGATGATATTACGATATATTAGAAGAACAAAGAAGAACATCTTGAACATCTTTGTCTTGTTATGGAAAAGCTTGAGCATCGACTTTATGCCAAGTATTCCAAGTCACGGTCTGGTTACCCAAAGTCACCTACCTTGGTCATGTCAATTCAAGGATGGTATTGCCGTAAATCCAGAGCGAGTTCAGGCTATTCTTGACTGGACCCCTCCGAAGACTGTCAAGCAAGTCAGAAGCTTTCTCGGACTTGCCAGTTATTGTCGCCGCTTTGTCGAGAACTTCTCCAAGATCTCCAAGCCACTGACTAATCTGCTTCACAAAGGCGTTAAGTTCGATTGGACAGACAAATGTCAGGAAAGTTTCCAGGCACTCAAGGACAAAACTTCGCCCGACTTACGCCCCGTGCTTGCTCCCCGATTCTCGCAAGGACTTTGTCATCTATTGCGGCGCTTCCGTCAAGGATTAGGTTGTGTCCTAATGCAAGAGCGCAGTGATTGCTTATGCCTCCCGTCAAGTCGTCCTCACGAAGAACTACCCATTCATGACCTCGAGCTTGCTGCGGTTATCTTTACGCTGAAACTATGGCGACAATACCTTCTCGTGTCGTTGTGAGATCTTCACCGATCATCGAGTCTGAAATACCTGTTTACTAAGCCAGATCTGAACCTCACGTAGCGATGGATGGAAGCTATTGCTGACTACAAGCTGCGGTATATCTTATACACACTGCAAGGCCAATGTAATGGCCGATGCCACGACCGAAAATCTTATTGCAATAATCACCAGGTCTACAAAGCTCAACCCGCCTTTATGAAGAGCTATGCAAGCTGAACCTTCAACAAGTTCCACAGGGTTCTCTGAATAACCTTGTTTTGGAACCAACTCTTCTGAAAGCAATCAAGTCTGCTCAAGCCAAAGATGCTCACGTTGATTTGATGAAAAAGGATCTTGCATTAGAAATCCAGAGATTTCTCACTTGGTGAAAATGGAACCTTATACTTGAAGATCGTATTGTAGTACCCGGTTCGAGCTTATGACGAGAGAAGGTGATGAAAGAAGCGCATGACACCCTCTATCTATCCATCAGGAAGTACCAAGATGTATCTAGACATCCGTCAGAAGTACTGGTGGTCTAATATGAAGCAAGACATTGCTCGATATATTGAAGAATGTGACGTTTGTCGTCGCGTCAAAGCAGAACATCAGAAACCGGCTGGACTCTTGCAACCGCTTCCTATTCCTGAATGGAAGTGGGATAAGATTCAGATGGACTTCGTCACTGGCCTTCCCAAGTCTCAGAAAGGTAACGATGCTATGTTTGTCGTCATCGACCAATTCTCGAAGGTTGCTCACTTTCTGCCAGTCAAGGAGACTATCACTGCTAGTCAATTAGCAAACTTGTATATCTCCCGAATTGTGTCACTCCACGGCATTCCGAAGGAGATCGATTCGAGACAGCGGCGATTTTTTCACTTCTAAGTTAGGATAGTTTCCAAGAGGCAATGGGAACTCATATTACACGAACCCTTATCATCCCCAATCCCAAGGCCAAGTCGGCGAGTCAATCAAATTCTTTAAGACATGCTTGAGCTTGTGTTATTTCTTTCGGCAAGAAGTGGGAAGAATCTCTCCCTTATCGAGTTCTCTTATAACAACAGCTATCAAGCCAGCTTGAAGATGGCACCCTTGAAGTGCTATATGGGCGTAAGTGCGAACCCCTCTGAATTGGTTGAAACGAAGCGGATGCTCATTGGTCGAGACATTATTCAACAAGCTGAAGAGCAGAGTTCGCATTGTCGGGATAATCTCAAGGCGGCCGATCCCGTCGGAAAAGCAACTATGACCGGAAACTTGGGTTCAACTTATCAACCCGGTGAACAAGCTTATCTGCGTGTCACTCCTTTGAGAGGCACTCATCGGTTGAGTCAAGGGCAAGCTAGCTCCGCTATATTGGTCCTTCGCATTTTGTCCGTCGTGGACTGGTGGCTTATCAAGCTGGGTTGCCACCTCGGTTCTCTCACGTCCATGGCGTCTTCCATGTGTCATAACCGTCGATGCTTCAAGGATCCGAGCGTGAAGTGGATCCGGAATTGATTGAAATTCAAGATGATCTCACATACAAGGAGCATCCGATCTGCATTCTTGAAGAAGCTGAGCGTCGAGCAGCCGGAAGGTTACCAAGTTCCTCGAGGTGCAATGGTCAAATCATTCTAAAGATGAAGCCACTTGGGAGCGAAGATAACCTCCGGGCTGAATACTGACTGTTCCTTCTACCTCTTAATTCTCGGACGAGAATTTCTTTTAGAGGTGGAGAGTTGTAACACCCGGTGAAATGATGCAACAGATAACCCACAGGGTTAAGTTAATCTTTTGCTAAACATGTACTGATTATTGTTATCTCTTGTTCTTTCAAGTTCGGTTGAATTCAAATTCAACCGTGTGAAATTCAAAATGCTCGAGACATGAACACAAAATGTTCATCATGTGCCAAATAATCCACAACTAATATTGGTGGTGACCCAACATTTTTGCAAAAGGTTTAAGTGGCCTAAACTACTTAAAACAATGGCCTAAGCAATAAATTAAATGCCTTTTTAATTTATAAAATTGGCATTCTTTTTCTAAAGTCTCACAATATTTTCGTGGCAGTGCAATATACTTCTTTGAAATTATTTTGGCCAATGGCATAATTTTTTGCAAAGTCTTTATTGGCTAAAAGAAAAAGCAAAGCTTAAAAAAGGAGAAATAGAAAGGGAGAGAAGAGCAACCTCCTCCTGGACCCGAACCCACAGGGCGGCCCACCTAACCCCAGGCAGGCCCAGCCCATCTTCCTCCTCGGTGCGTCTTCTCTGTTCACCCGACCTGTGCTTGCCCGAGTCGCGTCCCTTGAACCCACCTCGCCGTCGGCTTGGTGGATAAGGTCGAGCCCCCTCGGCGCCTCAGTCTCCCTCCCACTCACCCACTTGCCTCTCCCAGATCCAGCTCTCCTCTCCCTCTCCTTTGTTACGGAGAGGAGACCCAGCCTGATCGCCCGCGGCCCTCCGTCGTGTCTTGCCACCACCGGGAGGCCCCAGCCCGACCTTGACCAGGTGAGCTCCGCCGTCGTCCTCTCCATCGACCGGTGGCCTCGGTGGGTTAGGGGCAGCAAGGCGCGGATCCCTTTCGTCCCACGTCTCCGGTCGTCGCCGCCCTTCTTCGTCTCGGCGCCATCTCTGCGGCTCCTAGTCACCCAGCGGGCCACCGTGTGCCTCAAGGTGAGCTCCGACCCCTTTTCCCTCTCCTCGCGCGTCCGCCTCCACAGTAGCTAGCTTCGCCGCAAGCAGAGCTCCACCGTCTGCCATTGCCGTCGTAGGGCTGCGCCACGAAGCTCCTCCGCTCGAGCTAGTAGCTCAAGCGAGCTCTGGGCGCCGTGAGCCTCGCCAGCTCCCGTTCGCCAAAACACGCCTTGCAATGCCGATCCCGGCGAGGTCCCGAAACCCGCCGCCTCCACTGCGTGGCGCGATTCCGGTCACCCGCGTCCAGCCGCCACACCATGCGGCGGCGACCCGTCTCCTCGTTGAGCGCGCCAAGTCCGGGCAAATGACCCCCTGTGCGCGATTCGGCGAAGTCCGGCGAGCCCGTATCTTGGTGGCGCGGCCAACCCCAACGCGCGCCGGCGTGGCACACAGGGGGCCGCCTGCAGGTCCTTGCCAGTGGGCCCTATTGATTGACCACGTTGACCGTGGTCAATTGCTGTCAACTGAGCACCACAGTGTCTCGACCCGCGGGCCCCATCGCATATTTTGTTAAATAAGCGTTTTCTAAATAAAAACAATTAATTAAAATGTTAGTTAAATTAGTTAGTTAGTTAGTACTAACTAGTCATTGCTACTTGGGGCCTGGCGCCCTAACTAACCTGTTAGTTTAGTTAAACCTCATTGAGCAGAGGGTGGCTGACAGTGGGTCCCACTGTCGGTTTGACTTGATCGGCGAGCTGTGCTTGATCTTGGCGTCCTCTGGCGCAATAAACCTTTACCTTTTAAAATAATTCAGAAATTGGTTTAAACTTCGAAAATCCGTAACTTTTAATCCGTAACTCGGATGAAAATGTTTTCTATATGAAAGTTGCTCAGAAAAACGTGACGAATCCGGATACGCGGTCCATTCATCTGTCACATGCCCCTAGCATGCTGAACATGGAACTTTCCCCTTGATCATCTCATCGACCTGGTCAGGAACAGAAAACATTCCCGGTTGGTTTTCCCCTTCTCCTATATCGTGTAGCCTTACGTTAGGTCACACCCAGCACAGCTTATTGCCATGTTATGCTTTGTGATGCTATGCCTGCTTTATATTTACTGTTTCTTCCCCCTCTTCTCTCCGGTAGACCCGAGACCGATCTTTGTGATCGACTCGATCGACGGCGACCCCTCCTTGCGAGACAACCAGGCAAGCCCCCCTTTGATCATCGATATCGCCCATTCCATTCTCTTATGCTTGCATTAGATTTTGCTACTGTTATTGATTGCTCCTATTACGATGCATAGCACCTTTTTGTATCTGTTGTTGTACCTTACACCTTATCCTAAACGCTTAGTATAGGTTGGTTAGTGATCCATCGGTGACCCCACCTTGTCCTTGTTGCCCTGCTTTATCATTGAAGACCCGATCAGCGGGATCGAAGACCGGCCCCGACACCGCACATCACTTTCCCATTAGTTGCTCGACCTTTCTTTGGGTTACTATCGATCTGGGGTGAACCTCTTGACGCCGATGTTAACCACAGTAGTGTAGTCATTCGATTCGTGGTCATTGCGGGTGATTTCCTCCTTAACCACTTCGTCGACTGCGTAGTGCAACCCCCTCAAGTGTGAACCTCGGGGGTGATTCCTCTTACATTCACCTTGATGATTACATCGAGTGGAATTCACCGGGGGTGATTCCCCGGGTTTTCCCCTTAATGTTTTGGACACACGGATCCTTGGACTTTACATTTGTTACTTGGAAAGGCGGGTCGACCACGAGGGTACCAGCAGTGATGTGGAGTCGGGTTGACACTGGAAGGTGCCGCGAGATAATTACGAGGCGTGGCGGGCATTCCTAGCCCTTGCCGCAAGTCCTCGAGGCAGGTGACGGGTCACATCTTCGTGAGTCTCTGCTTGTTACGCGTGCTCCTAATCCACTACGATTTGGATATTTGATCCGAGGGCCTCGGTACGATAGCACTAACCATCACGTGGGCATAGTATGGGCGTTCTGCGTCGTATACATCAGCCGAGAAGCTTAATAGGCGTCGGCGGCGGGTGGCGTAGCGGGTTGGACTGGTAGCTCCTACCTTTTTCAAGGAGGTAGCTAGGTCGCTCACGGCCAGCGTCATAGCGTGTAGGAGTTCGGGAGATGGCCCATGACCCACAGGGGCATAGGTTTAGTCTGACATCTTGACCTCTCTATTAAGCCTAGGTCGGGTTGCGCGTATTGTTTGGCGAGGCGGGCATGACCGAGAAAGTGTGTCGGCGGAGTTAATCGGCGTGGTGGGTAAGTTGGTGCACCCTGCGGAAGAACTAATCTATGCATAGCCTGTCCTCTACGATAGCGGACACTTGGAGTTGTATCGATTGATACAACTAGAACTGGATACTTGTGATGAGAATTGGATGGTGATGAGAATTGAATTGTGATGATAATTGGATAGTATGGCTCTGGGATTGCTTTCTCGCGAGAGTCGAGAAAGGATCTCGGCGAGGTTGATAACACTACTACTATGTTACCTTATGCTACTCTACTTCCTCCTGTTCTTTGCAAGATGGTGGTTTCGGAAGATGCTAGTCTTGAGAGGACTAGGCCTTCTCTCTATTACGGCATTTACGCAGCCAGTCCACATATCTGACCTTCCTTTGATAATGTTGCATATGTAGTGTAGATCCTTGCTTGCAGTACTTTGGATGAGTACTCACGGTTGCCTTGCTCCCCTTTCCTTCTTTCTTCTTTACGGTTGTCCAACCAGGATGGTGGAGCCAGGATCCGAGCGACACCACCGGCGACTACTACTACCCGGGGTGCCTACTACTACGTGGAGGCGCCGGCGACTGGAGTAGTTAGGAGGCTCCCGAGCGAGGAGGCCTTGCCTTTTCGATCATAGATGCTTTTGTGCTAGCCTTCTTAAGGCAAACTTGTCTAACTCATGTCTGTACTCAGATATTGTTGCTTCCGCTGACTCTTGTGTAATCGAGCTTATGTATTCGAGCCCTCGAGGCCCCTGGCTTGTAATACAAAGCTTGTATTATTTTCATTTGTGTCTAGAGTTGTGTTGTGATATCTTCCCGTGAGTCCTTGATCTTGATCGTACACATTTGCGTGCATGATTAGTGTACGATTGAATCGAGGGCGTCACAGTATGACAGGAAAAAAATTCGTTCGGCCCAAAATGTCACGGATGTGTCTTTTTTTTTGTAGTGCAAGTCATAATTGTGTGTAGTTTTTTTCTAGTGGAGTGAAATGGGTGATCGATAGTGGATGTACAAATCATATGACCGGAGATAGCAAATTGCTCTAATTTCATGGAAGCTATACAACCATTTATGGGCATTATGTTTGGTGGTCGATCAAATGGACAGGTACTCGGATTGGGCAAGGTGGCTATCACAAATGACATGTCTCTTGCAAATGTCGTGCTTGTTCAAGCTCTTAAATATCACTTGCTTTATGTTCGCCAATTGGCTTCTCTTGGTTATGATACACTCTTTGGACTAACGGATGTGAAAGTCTTTAAGAGAGATACTCTCGAAGTGGCCATTGTTGGAGAGTTGGATGGCAACCTTTACACAGTTGATTTCTCGAAAGAGAGCACATTCCATGCAACTTGTATAATGGCCAAGGCTGACAAGGGGTGGCTATGGCATCGCCGGCTAGCCCATGTCGGCATGAGAAATCTTCAAGATCTCTTAAAAGGTAATCACATCATTGGACTAAACAATGTCTCCTTTGAGAAAGATCGTGTGTGTGCAGTGCATGCATAGCCAAGAAGCAACATCAATCAAAGCACCCAGCCAAGAATATTGTGTCTACTTCAAGGCCTTTGGAGCTCCTTCATGTGGATCTTTTTGGGCCTCCTTCATGCGATAGTCTTGGTGGGAAAAAGTATGGGCCTGTCATTGTTGATGATTACTCAAGATATACATGGGTGTTTTTCCTCAAATCCAAGGACGAGACGAAGATCACCTTTATTGATTTTGCCAAGCAAGCACAACACAAGTTTGATAAAGACATCTTGGCAATAAGGAGTGATAATGGCTCTGAGTTCAAGAACTACACCTTGGAAGAATTTCTTAGTGATGAAGGGATTGAGCATCAACATTCAGCGCCATACACTCCTCAGCAAAATGGTGTGGCCGAAAGGAAGAACCGTACACTTGTGGAGATGGCAAGGTCCATGTTGGATGAATACAAGTTGCCACATAGTTTTTGGGCCGAGGTTGTCAACACTCATGTCATGCATCAAACCGGCTCTTGCTCCGCACTATATTGGAGAAGACTCCATATGAGCTCCCAACTGGGAACAAGTCGAATGTCAAGTACTTTCGTGTATTTTGGTGCAAATGTTTCATCCTCAACAAAAGAGAACGGTTAGGAAAATTTCAATCCAAGACAATTGAGGGCATATTTGTTGGCAATGGCTCAAACTCTCATGCCTATAGAGTCTACAACAAATCCATTGGATGTGTTGTAGAAACTTGTGATGTGGTGTTTGATTAATTTAATAGCTCCCATGGGGAGAAAGTTTATCTAAGTGATGTAGGTGAAGAAGATTCTTCTCAAGATATATTGACCATGGGTGTTGGTGCACTTCTTCCAATGGAACAAGAACCTCATGATGATGAGGAAGAAGATGGAAGATTCACACATCATCAAACTACTTCAACACCTATACCTCCTCAAGCTCCTATTACTCAACCAATGCCCTTAGTCCAAGTACAATAAGATGTTCAAGTCACTCTTCATGATAATCCTTAACAACAAGATCATCATCAAGGGCAAGAACAAGAAAGTGCAATCATTGATGATGAACCTCAACAAATGCAATATGAAGAAGAAGATCTACCACCACACATAAATGATCCATATGTTGAGGACGTGGATGATGGACATGAAGTTGAACCTCGCGAAACCCTAACCTCCAGCAAGCCCCTAGTGGCTAGTCGTGTTGATGTTGATAAAATTCTCACCGACATATCGGAAGGTAGAATCACTCGTAAACAATTGACAAACTTTTGTGCTCACTTCTTGTTTGTGTCTAGTGTTGAGCCTCTCAAGGTACAAGAAGCAATGATGGACAACGATTGGCTCATTGCTATGCAAGAGGAGTTGAACAGCTTTGAAATAACCAAGTGTGGTTATTAGTCGAGAGGCCAACTACGGAACACAATGTCATTGGAACAAAATGGATTTTCAAGAACAAGCAAGATGAGAATGGTATGATCATCATGACAACAACAAGGTTAGTGGCACAAGGGTGCGACAAGTTGAAGGTTTGTACTTTGGTGAGACCTTTGCTCCAGTTGCCCGTCTTGAATCTATTCGCATCTTACTTGCTTATGCTGCTTTCAATGGTTTTACATTACATCAAATGGATGTGAAGAGTGCTTTCCTTAACGGTCCTCTACAAGAAGAAGTATATGTATCACAACCACCTGGGTTCCTTGATCCTGATCACAAAGACTATGTGTATAAACTTCATAAGGCTCTGTATGGCCTCAAACAAGCACCTCGTGCTTGGTATGATCATCTTAAGAAGTTTTTACTCGGTGATGGTTTTGTGAGAGGGGTGATCGATCCCACTCTTTTTACTAAGAGGGACAAGGGTGATTTGATTTTATGCCAAATCTATGTAGATGATATCAGTTTTGGTTCTTCTAACATTCATTTGTGCAAGAAGTTTGCAGCTTCCATGACCAAGAACTTTGAGATGTCACTCAATGAGGATTTGAAGTTCTTTCTCGGATTCCAAATTCCACAATTTCAAGAAGGAATATTCTTATCTCAAGCAAAGTACCTTAAGGATATTCTAGAGAAGTTTGGCATGTATGATGCCAGTCCATGTAAGACTTCCATGCCAACCAAAATTGTACTCAGTGAAGACACAAATGGTATTCCTTTCGACCCATCTACTTACTGCTCTATGATTGGTTCACTACTTTATCTTTGTGCATCTAGACCAAATATCATGTTCAATGTATGCATGTGTGCTAGATTTCAAGCTTCCCCTAGGGAAAGTCATCATAAGGCGGTTAAGCATATTCTTAGATATCTTGTTCACACCCCAAAGTTGCGTCTATGGTACCCCAGGGATGCTAAGTTTGATCTCATTGGGTACACGGATGCGGATTGGGCTAGAGACAAAGTAGGACGGAAGTCCACCTCAGGTGCATGTCAGTTTCTTGGATGCTCCTTGGTAAGTTGGTCCTTAAAGAAGCAAAATTGTGTTGCTCTCTCCACCATCGAAGTTGAATACATTGCAACCGCCAGTTGTGCAACTTAGTTACTATGGATGAGGCAAACTTTGAAGGATTACGGTATCACATATAGACATGTGCCTCTTCTGTGTGATAATGAAAGTGCCATCAATATTGTTGAGAATCCCAAAGATCATACCCGCACCAAGCACATTGATATTAGGTATCATTTATTGAGAGATCATGTGGAAAAGGGTGACATTCATATTGATCATGTCGATACAGGATATTCAACTTGCGGACATTTTCACCAAGCCATTGGATGAAGCAAGGTTTTGTCAACTTAGGCATGAACTTGGTGTCTTGGAGCTTGACAACATTATGTAAAATCTATTACCCATTCATGCATTTGTCATCATGTCTTATTTAGATGTAGGGATATATTTGGGGAGACTCTCAACTCATGAGTATTCTCTCCTATATAATGCATAAATAAAACAAACACTCTCAAAGTTACCATGTTCTTTGAACTATGGTATTTTAAAATGATGGAGTCATGTTATTAAGCCCAAGGACACTATTTTTGCAGCATCATGACACTTGTACTCACACATGGTGGCCTATTGGCCACCGACTCTCCTCAAAAGGATAGGTTGTCCAATCATGTTTTGGGTTCTTAACTTGCGTGTCTAGTTGCTCACCATGTGGTATTTTACATGTCGATTGTCCATAGTATTTTGTCATATACCTATTCCTGGTTTTCGTTCCCTAGATATGTCGTGTGCCATCTGCCAAATCTTTTGCCACCGGTGCGTCCAGAGCGGTTCTCCGGCGTCCGATGACTCATAGTTTCCGTCGACCGACTTCACTTGGTTGTCCATTTCTTTGTACAACAATCTTGCACAACCCTAAATTACTCCCCCAGGTCTCGGACGTCCATGGTTGACCGCTCGCCCATTGCCTGGCACGTCCACCAGTGCACGGACGTCCGACCACGATCAGTCGTCCGATGATCGTTGTGGCTCACGTATATACTCTAGGGTCAGGCTGAACGGTTGCCCTATCCTCTTTTCCCCCTCCCCACGACTGAGCCAGCCGCCACGCTACCTGGAGGGCAATTTCTCCCTTGTCGTTGACTGCAGGTAGCTGCTTCGCGCGCCCTCTCCTCCTCGTCATCGCCCCTCTTCCCGATTTGGTACTCCTCCCTTGCTGTGTTTCTTGGTTCTCTCTCTCGGTTCCGTCACTCGTTCGTGCACACGGTTGTGATCCCCTTTCTCTCTTGGATAATCTCTCAGGTGAGGTTCGTCCCACGATGGTGAAAATCAAGCATACCACTCACAAGGATGCGGAGTACCTCATGTCATGATAATTATGTCCTTTCGGTTTCAATTTTCATCATTTCCATCTCCATTCGGGCGGGGGCTCACTATGTTTGTACATATTCCTCTCCTCTTGGTTTTAGCCTTCCGTCGTGGTGGTTACGATGACTCCGGGAGGAGTTGCATTCACGCAAGCATGCTGGAAAGCGTCCGATGATCATGGAGTCCTCCTCTTAGGGTTACGACTATGAAGAAGAGATAGAGGAGCAGAGGCGTGGTCTTGCGAGTGACCTTTTCGTCCTACCCCGCAGTTCTCATAGGGCCTCTCACATGCCTGCTCCTCCTCCCGATCAGCTGCATCTGATGGTCTGAGATACCTCTTGAGGCTCCTCAACTTCATGGGTGTATCCTCAAGGACATCACAAAAGTGCCCAAGCCAGCATATCTTAAGTTCTGGCGCGATGTTGATCAATTCGAGGTGGTCCAAGATTCTCTGGATCAACGGTTTCGCACAAATGTTTAGGATGATATCTACACCTCTATTGTCCTCCCAAAGGGTTTGTCTCTGCACCACTTCATTGGCTTAGATTACATTCAGAAACATCCCGTGAAGTATCCGGGTGCCATTGAGCTCATTGAGTCATCTGGTCTTGCTGCTCCGTTTGCCTTTCAACATGATTTTGATCAGGCTGCTATCCATCAATTTTATGCCACTTGCTTCTTTGCTCCTAACAAGACCGTCACCTGGATGACCTCTGACACCGAGCTCACTGCCACTTGTGCTCAATTTGTTGCTACTCTTGGGTTTACGGACCTTGGATTCAAGATCCATAAAGATGATCCAAATCACAAACCCAAAGCGGTTGAGGCTTGTGGCTATCTTCTAAAGGGAATTGATGAACTTACTGAGGAGGAAAAGATGAAGGATTTGAATCAAGTTTCTATTTGGAGATCTCCGTACTACATCATCTATCAATGTATCATTCGCACCATCTATCCTAAGATGGGTGACAAGGGTTCTTGCAAGAGTTATTGCATTGATCTCATGTCTCATCTCTATGAGTCTCCCAAAGGCAAGATTAATGTTCCTCATTTCTTTTGGCATGAAATCTGACTTGCTATCTTTCAGTATAAGCATACCTTTCCTCATGCTCCATTCATTAAGGCTCTTATTGAGAGTGTGGCTCCATTCTCCCTTGTCCGCACCCATGTGCATGAGAAGTGGATTATTCCTCCTCACATATCCAATTATTTTGCTCCACAAGGTTCCTCCAAGTCTGCTCCTGCTCGTGGAGTGCGCTAGGTCCCATCCTACTAATGCCATTTCGGCGTCCTTTGGGAGTTTTGCTCATTTTATCGGCAAGGCTCACTCGCCATGATTAAGGTGTTCTCCTTCAACTGCACACACAACCATGGCGTTGTCACTCGCTTGATCACTTCCAAGAATGCCTTGAAGTCTCATCTCTATGACTCTGGGGCTCTTGATGTGAGTGACAATGGCGCCTCCCGCAGCTCCTCCTTGACTTTGGTATTCCTTGGGGCTGGTGGGCTGATTTCCTCGGCAAGCTGGTGGGAGTGGAGATCCAAATGATGATGACCTGTGATTGTCTGAGGGTTCTCTCTGTCCCTTTTTAGGTAGTTGTTGCCATGGGGGAGAACTATTTCTAGCTAGCTATTCATGTTTCTCTTATGTTGAAGCATTTGCCAAGGAAGTGAACATCGGCATACATCCTCGTCTCTCGGAGTTGCAATTATCCCTAACCCTAACTCCCTACTTGTGGTTACTTGTCTCTTAGTCTTTACTTATATCATATTGTGCTTGCTTACTCTCCTACTTGAGTTACTTGTTTACCTTGCTTAGCTCATAGCTTCACACTTGCAATTGTTAGGCTCAACTTCATATTCCGCATTATTGCCTAAAATTGCTAAGTAACAATTAAAATTTTAATTGTACCTATTCACCCCCCTCTAGGTACATCTCAATCCTTTCACATACAACATGGTTTGGTTTTGCGCTGCATGAGAGGGAGCCGTCGCCAACTATTCTTCCATGGGATCGTTGCATGAGAAGACTTGTACGGCGTCTATGCTCGGGACCGTCCCTGCAGCATCAATAAAACCAATGGTTGGGCTCTGCCTGACGGGTCGGCCCTGTTCACGTCACCTCCTGGGGTCATTGGTGTCGACCTTCTCATGCGATAACCTCGGAGGGCATTGGTGCAGGGCCCCATTGCCCCACAGGTGTCTTCTGCGCCCCATGCCGCAAAAATCGGCGCAACCTGCCTTGAGGTAGGGCCTCGTGGTCCCGTCTTTGGCTCACGAGTGCCCAGATACACCTCCTCGGTTGTGTCGTGCTAGCTATGCGTCTGAGAGCAGGTTGTCGTTCCTAGAGTCTCCCAGGAGGAACTCCCACCCATGCACCGATGGAAGCCCCATGCTCCATCTTTGGTGGGCGACACAGACGAGGCGATTATGCCCATGCACCACAAGCCCCATGCTCCTTCTGGCCAGACGACACGGTGAGGTGGCTATGCCCACACTAAAGTGGAAGCACCATCCTCCGCGCTGGTGAATAAACAACTGAGGGCACCCTCATGGCCGCACCAACCTCAGGACAGCCTCTCGGCTCTTCGCCAGTAGCGCCTCACACAATTTGGTATTATCTTGTGCCATGGCAACAAGTAATCCAACACACAAACAAATAGAAAAGGCAAGCAAAAGAGAGGAGGAGATTGGGAAAGAGAGGGCAAATAAAGCGGTAAGGGTGAAGTGAGGGAGAGGAAAACGAGAGGCAAATGGCAAATAATTTAATTGCGAGGGAGATGGGTTTGTGATGGGTACTTGGTATGTCTTGACTTGAGCGAAGACCTCCCCAGCAACGGCGCCATAAATCCTTCTTGCTACGTCTTGAGCTTGCGTTGGTTTTCCTCGAAGAGGAGAGGGTGATGCAGCAATAGTAGCGTAAGTATTTCCCCCAGTTTTTGAGAACCAAGGTATCAATCCAGTAGGAGGCTCCACAAAAGCCCCACGCACCTACACAAACAAACAAAGAACTCGCCACCAACGCAATAAAGGGGTTGTCAATCCCTTCACAGCCACTTGCGAAAGTGAGATCTAATAGAGATAATAAGATAAGATAAATATATTTTTTGTTATTTTATAATATAGATGCAAAAAGTAAAGATGCAAATAAAAGTAAATTGGAAGCAAATATGATAAGAGATAGACCCGGGGGCCATAGGTTTCACTAGTGGCTTCTCTCAAGATAGCATAAGTATTACGGTGGGTGAACAAATTACTGTCGAGCAATTGATAGAAAAGCTAATAGTTATGAGATTATCTAGGCATGATCGTGTATATAGGCATCACGTCCACAACAAGTAGACCGACTCCTGCCTGCATCTACTACTATTAATCCACACATAGACCGAATCACACTGCATCTAGAGTATTAAGTTCATAAAACGAGTAACACATTAAGCAAGATGACATGATGTAGAGGGATAAACTCAAGCAATATGATATAAACCCCATCTTGTTATCCTCGATGGCAACAATACAATCGTGCCTTGCAACCCTTTACATCCTTTGGTAAGGACACGCAAGATTGAACCCAAAGCTAAGCACTTCTCCCATGGCAAGAAAGATCAATCTAGTAGGCCAAACCAAACTGATAATTCGAAGAGACTTGCAAAGATAACTCAATCATACATAAAAGAATTCAGAGAAGATTCAAATATTATTCATAGATAAACTTGATCATAAACCCACAATTCATCGGATCTCGACAAACACACTGCAAAAAGAGTTTACATCGAATAGATCTCCACAAGAGAGGGGGAGAACATTGTATTGAGATCCAAAAATAGAGAAGAAGCCATCTAGCTAATAACTATGGACCCGTAGGTCTGTGGTAAACTACTCACAACTCATCGTTGGGGAAAGGATGTTGATGTAGAAGCCCTCCATGGTCGATTCCCCCTCCGGCGGAGCACCGGTGAAGGCTCCAAGATGGGATCTCGCAGATATAGAAGGTTACGGTGGTGGAAATTGTGTTTTGTCTGCTCCTGGATGTTTTAGTGTCGTGAGGCTTATATAGGAGGAAGAAATGCGTCGGTGGGCCTAAGCCAGGCCCACGAGATAGGAGGCGCGCCCTATAGGGGGGAGCACCCTCCTATCTCGTGGAGGCCTCGGCTACTTCTTGACTTGCACTCCAAGTCCTCTGGATCACGTTCGTTCCAAAAATCACGCTCCCGAAGGTTTCATTCCGTTTGGACTCCGTTTGAAATTCCTTTTCTTGAAATCTGAAATAGGCAAAAAACAGCAATACTGAATTTGGGCCTCCGGTTAGTAGGTTAGTCCCAAGAATGATATAAATGTGTAAAATAAAGCCCATAAACATCCAAAGGGGGTAATATAATAGCATGGAACAATCAAAAATTATAGATACGTTGGATACGTATCAAGCATCCCCAAGCTTAATTCCTACTCGTCCTCGAGTAGGTAAATGATAAAAAGAGAATTTTTGATGTGGAATGCTACCTAGCATAATTCTCAATGTAATTTTCTTTATTGTGGCATGAATGTTTAGTTCCAAATGATACAAAATAAAAGTTCATATTAACATGAAAATGGTGATACTTCAAGCATACTAATCAAAGTAATCATGTCTTCTCAAAATAACATGGCCAAAGAAAGTTATCCTAACAAAATCATATAGTCGGCTATTGCTCTATCTTCATCACACAAGTATTTAATCATGCACAACCCGATGACAAGCCAAGCAATTGTTTCATACTTTAATAATCTCAAACTTTTTCAACTTTCACGCAATAAATGGCGTGAGCCATGGACATAGCACTATATGTGGAATAGAATGGTGGTTGTGGAGAAGACAAAAAGGAGAAGATAGTCTGACATCAACTAGGCGTATCAACGGGCTATGGAGATGCCCATTAATAGATATCAATGTGAGTGAGTAGGGATTGCCATGCAATGGATGCACTAGAGCTATAAATATATGAAAGCTCGACAAAAGAAACTAAGTGGGTGTGCATCCAACTTGCTTGCTCACGAAGACCTAGGGCATTTTTGTGGAAGCCCATCATTGGAATATACAAGCCAAGTTCTATAATGAAAAATTCCCACTAGTATATGAAAGTGACAACATATGAGACTCTCTATCATGAAGATCATGGTGCTATTTTGAAGCACAAGTGTGAAAAAAGAGATAGTAGCATTTTTATTTTTTTTCTCTTTTTTTCTTCTTCCTTTTTTTTTTCTTTGGCCTTCTCTTTTTTTTATTTTGGCCTTCCTCTTTTTTTTCTTTTTTTTCTTTTTGTAAAGTCCGAAGTCTCATCCCGACTTGTGGGGGAATCATAGTCTTCATCATCCTTTCCTCACGAGGACAATGTTCTAATAATGAAGATCATCACACTTTTATGGATTTACAACTCAAGAATTACAACTCAAAGCTAGAACAAGATATGACTCTATATGAATGCCTCCGTGATGTCTTGGGATATGCAATGAATCAAGAGCGACATGTATGAAAATTATGAAGGTGGCCTTGCCACAAATACAATGTCAACTACATGATCATACAAAGAGCAATATGACAAAAGTAATGTGTGTCATATGAGCGGAGCGGTGGAAAGTTGCATGGCAATATATCTCGGAATGGCTATGGAAATGCCATAATAGGTAGGTATGGTGGCTGTTTTGAGGAAGGTATATGGTAGGTGTATGGTACGGCAAAGTTCTTGCGGCACAAGAAAGGCTAGCAATGATGGAAGGGTGAAAGGGTGCGTATAATCCATGGACTCAACATTAGTCAAAAGAACTCATGTACTTGTTGCAAAAATCTAGAAGTCATCAAAAACCAAAGCACTATGCGCATGCTCCTAGGGGGATAGATTGGTAGGAAAAGACCATCGCTCGTCCCCGACTGCCACTCATAAGGAAGACAATCAATAAATAAAATTGTGCTCCAACTTCATCACAAAGCGGTTCACCATACGTGCATGCTACGGGAATCACAAACTTCAACACAAGCATTCTTTAAATTCATAATCACCCAACTAGCATGACTTTAATATGACTACCTCCATATCTCAAAACAATTATCAATCATCATATTGATCATAGCATCCAATTCTTTCTCTATGATAGTTTTTATTATACCCAACTTGGATGCTCATCATTCTAGGACCAACTTTAAAACCATAGCAAATACCATGCTGTTCTAGAAGACTCTAAAAAAGATATAAGTGAAGCATGAGAGGCTAGAAATTTCTTCAAAATTAAGACACCACCGTGCTCTAAAAGATATAAGTGAAGCACTAGAGCAAAAACTATCAAGCTCAAAAGATATAAGTGAAGCACATAGAGTATTCTAGCAAATTCTAATCAAGTAGGCTTCTCCAAAAAGGTGTGTGCAGCAAGGATGATTGTGGTAAACTAAAAGCAAAGACTAATATAATACCACGACGCTCCAAGCAAAACACATATCATGTGGCGAATAAAATATAGCTCAAGTAAAGTTACCAATGAGCGAAGGCGAAAGGGGATGCCTTCCGGGGCATCCCCAAGCTTAAACTTTGGCTATTCTTGAATATCTTGGGGTGCCTTGGGCATCCCCAATCTTAGGCTCTTGCCACCCTTTATTCCATAGTCCATAAAAGCTTTACCCAAAACTTGAAAACTTCACAACACAAAACTCAACAGGAAATCTTATAAGCTCCGTTAGTGAAAGAAAACAAAACCACCACATAAGGTACTGTAATGAATTCATTCTTTATTTACTTTGGTGTTAAACCTACTGTATTCCAACTTCTCTATGGTTCAAAAATTAATTTACTAGCCATAGATGCATCAAAATAAGCAAACAACACACGAAAAACAGAATCTGTCAAAAACAGAACAGTCTGTACCAATCTGTAACTAACGAAAACTTATGGAACTCTAAAAATCCTACCAAAATAGGAAGTCCTGGAAAATTTGTTTATTGAACAGCAGCAAAAGAATCAACGCAAAATCACGTTACTGTGATTTAACAAAATTATATTAGATGCGTGTAAAGTTTCTGTTTTCAGCAGAATCAAATCAACTATCATCATAGGTTATCCTATAGGTTCTACTTGGCACAAACACTAATTAAAAGATAAAAACACATCTAAACAGAAGGTAGATGCAAGATTTATTACTAAACAGGAGCAAAAACAAAAAACATAAAGAAAATTGGGTTGCCTCCCAACTAAGCGCTATCGTTTAACGCGCTAGCTAGGCATAAAAGCAAAGATAGATCTAAGGAGCCATCTTTGGCACTAAATTCATAAGTATCACATGATAGATTCATAAGGTAATTTGACTTTCTTTCTTGGAAAGTGCTTCATGCCTTTCTTTAATGGAAATTAGAATCTATATTCCCTTCCTTCATATCAATAATCACGCCAATCGTTCTAAGGAAAGGTCTACCAAGAATAATAGGGCAAGAAAGATTGCAATCTATATCAAAACGATAAAATCTCACGGGCACCAAATTTCTATTTGCAACAATGAGAACATCATTGATCCTTCCCATTGGCTTTTAATGGTGGAATCCGCAAGGTGCAAATTTAAAGAGCAATCATCAAGATCATGGAAACCTAGAATATCACATAAAGTTTTGAATCGTGGAAACACTAGCACCCAAATCACACAAAGCAAAACACTCATGATATTTAATTCTAATCTTTATAGTAGGTTCCACTCATCATTAAGTATTCTAGGTATAGAAACTTCCAAATTAAGTTTTTCATCATAAGATTGCATCAAGGCATCAATGATATGTTTGGTAAAAGCTTTATTTTGACTATAAGCATGAGGAGAATTAACAACGGTTGCAACAAGGAAATACAACCTTCTAAAGAACAATTATCATAATCAAATTCCTTGAAATCCGAGATAGTGGGTTCAATACTATTTAAAGTTGTGACCTCTCCAATCTCACTTTTACCAAATTTAGCATCAAGAACCAAAAACTCTGAATTCTTGGGACGCCTTCTAGGAAAAGTTGACTCATCATCAGTCCCATAATTATCAAAATTCATATTGCAAAACATAGATCTAATAGGAGATGATCAATCACTTTGAGATCCTCAACATTATTTTCATGGAAACTAGAATAACACGCTTTTATAAAGCTATCTTTTTTAGCACGCAATCTAGCGGTTCTTTCCTTGCACTCGTCAATGGAAATTCTCATTACTTTGAGAGACTCATTGATATCATGCTTAGGAGGAGAAGATCTAAGTTTAAGAGAATCAACATCGAGCGAAAGTCTATCAACGTTCCTAGCCAAATCATCAACTTTGAGCAATTTTTCTTCAAGCAAAGCATTAAAATTCTTTTGACATTCTTTCACACTATTCTGAAAATCAGAGGGCATCTTATTAAAATTACCATAAGAATTATTGTAGGAATTTCCATAATTATTAGAGGAATTACTAGGGAACGGTCTAGCATTAAAGTTTCCTCTATAAGCATTGTTTCCAAAACTATTCCTACCAACAAAATTCACATCCATAGATTCATTATTATTCTCAATCAAAGAAGACAAAGGCATATCATTGGGATCAAGAGGAGTACTTTTAGTAGCAAACAATTTTATAAGTTCATCCATCTTTCCCTCAAAACATTAATTTCTTCTATAGCATGCACTTTTTACTAGAAGACCTTTCGGTGTGCCATTGAGAATAATTAGCCATAATATTATCAAGAAGTTTTGTAGCATCTCTAACCTGATTTCCATAAGCGTGCCTCCAGCGGCGAATCTAAGAGATTTCTAGAAGCAAGTTCAAACCGGCATAAAAATTTGTATGATCATCCATAAATTCAAACCATGAGTTAGCAATTGCGAAGCATCAATTTCATTCTTTCTCAAGATTGGGCAACATGATCATGATCAAGTTGTTTAAAATTCATAATATCGTTCCTAAGAGTGATAATCTTAGCGGGAGGAAAATACTTAGAGATAAAAGCATCTTTGCACTTGTTCCAAGAATCAATACTATTTTTAGGAAAAGCGAAAACCAAACTTTATACGATCTCTAAGTGAAAATGGAAATAACTTCAATTTGAAAATATTGTTATCCGTATCTTTCTTATTTTCCATATCACACAAATCAACAAAGTTGTTTAGATGAGTAGCGGCATCTTCACTAGGAAGGCCGGCGAATTGATCTTTCAAAACAAGATTCAGCAAAGCGTTATTGATTTCACAAGACTCAACATCATTAAGAGGAGCAATCGAATTACTAAGGAAATCATTATTATTGGTATTAGAAATCACACAACTTGGTATTATCTTGCGCCATGGCAACAAGTAATCAACACACAAGCAAATAGAAAAGGCAAGCGAAAAGAGGAGGAGATTGGGAAAGAGAGGGCAAATAAAGCGGCAAGGGTGAAGTGGGAGAGAGAAAGCGAGAGGCAAATGGAAAATAATGTAAATCACGAGGAGATGGGTTTGTGATGGGTACTTGGTATGTCTTGACTTGAGCGAAGACCTCCCGACAGCGGCGCAGAAATCCTTCTTGCTTCGTCTTGAGCTTGCATTGGTTTTCCTCGAGGAGGAGAGGGTGATGCAGCAATAGTAGCATAAGTATTTCCCTCGGTTTTGAGAACCAAGGTATCAATCCGATGGAGGCTCCTCAAAAGTCCACGCACCTACACAAACAAACAAAGAACCATAACCAACGCAATAAAGGGGTTGTCAATCCTTCTGACCACTTGCGAAAGTGAGATCTAATAGAGATAATAAGATAAGATAAATATATTTTTGGTATTTTATAATATAGATGCAAAAAGTAATGATGCAAATAAAAGTAAATTGGAAGCAAATATGATAAGAGATAGACCCGGGGGCCATAGGTTTCACTAGTGGCTTCTCTCAAGATAGCATAAGTATTACGGTGGGTGAACAAATTCTTGTCAAGCAATTGATAAGCGAATAGTTATGAGATTATCTAGGCATGATCGTGTATATAGGCATCACATCCATAACAAGTGAACCGACTCACTGCATCTACTACTATTACTCCACACATCGACCGACTCACGCCTACATCTAGAGTATTAAGTTCATAAGAAACGAGTAATGCATTAAGCAAGATGACATGATGTAGAGGATAAACTCAAGCAATATGATATAAACCCCATCTTGTTATCCTCGATGGCAACAATACAATATGTGCCTTGCAACCCTTTACATCATTTGGGTAAGGACACATAAGATTGAACCCAAAGCTAAGACTTCTCCCATGGCAAGAAAGATCAATCTAGTAGGCCAAACCAAACTGATAATTGAAGAGACTTGCAAAGATAACTCAATCATACATAAAAGAATATAGAGAAGATTCAAATATTATTCCTAGATAAACTTGATCATAAACCCACAATTCATCGGATCTCGACAAACACACATAAAAAGAGTTTACATCGAATAGATCTCCACAAGAGATGGGGAGAACATTGTATTGAGATCCAAAAAAGAAAAGCCATCTAGCTAATAACTATGGACCCGTGGAGTGCGGTAAACTACTCACAACTCATCGGAGGGGCAAGGATGTTGATGTAGAAGCCCTCCATGGTGATTCCCCCTCCGGTAGGCGCAAGTGAAGGCTCCAAGATGGGATCTCATGAGATCTGAGAAGAAGGTTACGGTGGTAGAAATTGTGTTTCATCTGCTCCTTGGATGTTTTGAGTGCGTGAAACTTATATAGGCGGAAGAAGTATGTCGGCGGATGCCGAAGGTGCCACGAGATAGAAGCGCGCCCTAAGGGGCTCCTATCTCGTGGAGGCCTCGGCTGCTTCTTGACTTGCACTCAAGTCCTCTCGGATCACGTTCGTTCCAAAACTCACGCTCCCGAAGGTTTCATTCCGTTTGGACTCCGTTTGATATTCCTTTTCTTGAAATCTTGAAATAGGCAAAAAAAACAACAATACGGGCTGGGCCTCCGGTTAGTAGGTTAGTCCCAAAAATGATATAAATGTGTAAAATAAAGCCCATAAACATCCAAAAGGGTAATATAAAAGCATGGAACAATCAAAAATTATAGATACGTTGGAGCGTCTCAATGCCTGTCATAGCGCTCCTTGGCGGGCGTGCATGTTGGATAGCGTCGCGTCACGGGCCTTCAAAGCTTCGCCGGCTTCCCTCTTGCTCTCCATGGCGGTGGCCTCAGTCGGGCCCCAGGCTGTCCTAGTGGACGTGTTAGCCTGGAGCGACCATGAGACCAGCTCCATGTGTTCCCTCATGAGGCACCTGTCGACGTCTTGGAGGTCGGCCCAGAGCTGATGTAGCGTCGCGTAGGCTTCCGCCAGGGCCCCGGGCCTAACGAGGGGCCGTAGTCCGCCAGCGCAAGGGCCTGGGAAGGAGATGGCACCGACGTGTAGGCTGGCATCATCGCCAGGAAGACGGCAACAAGGACAGCTTGCGGCACTGGGGGGCTATGAGCCCCCCTCAGGCACGACGAGGATGGGCGACTTCTGTTGGGGAACGTAGTAATTTCAAAAAAAAATCCTACGCACATGCAAGATCATGGTGATGCATAGCAACGAGAGGGGAGAGTGTTGTCCACGTACTCTCGTAGACCGAAAGCGGAAGCGTTAGAACAACGCGATTGATGTAGTCGTACGTCTTCACGGCCCGACCAATCAAGCACCGAAACTACGGCACCTCCGAGTTCTAGCACACGTTCAGCTCGATGACGATCCCCGGACTCCGATCTAGCAGAATGTCAGGGAAGAGTTCTGTCAGCACGACGGCGTGGTGACGATCTTGATGTTCTAACGTTGCAGGGCTTTGCCTAAGCACCGCTACAATATTATCGAGGACTATGGTGGAGGGGGGCACCGCACATGGCTAAGAGATCAAGAGATCAATTGTTGTGTCTTAGTGGTGTCCCCTGCCCCCGTATATAAAGGAGCAAGGGGGGAGAGGCGGCCGGCCTAGGAGAAGTGCGCCATGGGAGTCCTACTCCCAGGGAGTAGGACTCCCTCCTTCCTGTTGGACTAGGAGAGGGAAGGAAAGGAGAGGAGGAGAAGGAAAGAGGCGGCCCCCTTGCCCTAAACCAATTCGGTTTGGGCCTTGGGGGTGCGCCCCACACTCCCCTTGCTGCCCTCTATTTCCACTAAGGCCCATGTAGGCCCATTAAGCTCCCGGGGGGTTCCGGTAACCTCCCGGTACTCCAGTAAAATCCCGATTTCACCCGGAACACTTCCGATATCAAAATATAGGCTTCCAATATATCAATCTTCATGTATCAACCATTTTGAGACACCTCGTCATGTTCGTAATCTCATCCAAGACTCCGAACAAACTTAGGTACATCAGAACTCATAAACTCATAATATAACTATCATCGAAACCTTAAGCGTGCGGACCCTACGGGTTCGAGAACTATGTAGACATGACCTAGAACTGTTTCTGGTCATAGCCAATAGCGGAACCTGGATGCTCATATTGGCTCCTACATATTCTACGAAGATCTTTATCGGTTAAACTGCATAACAACATACGTTGTTCCCTTTGTCATCGGTATGTTACTTGCCCGAGATTCGATCGTCGGTATCTCAATACCTAGTTCAATCTCATCACCATCAAGTCTCTTTACTCGTTACGTAATGCATCATCCCGCAACTAACTCATTAGCCACATTGCTTGCAAGGCTTATGGTGATGTGCATTACCGAGAGGGCCCGGAGATACCTCTCCGACAATCGGAGTGACAAATCCTGATCTCGAAATACGCCAACTCAACATGTACCTTTGGAGACACCTGTAGAGCTCCTTTATAATCACCCAGTTACGTTGTGACATTTGGTAGCACTCAAAGTGTTCCTCCGGTAAATGGGAGTTGCATAATCTCATAGTTATAGGAACTTGTATAAGTCATCAAGAAAGCAATAGCAACATACTAAACAATCAATAGCTAAGCTAACGGAATGGGTCAACTCAATCACATCATTCACCTAAAGATGTGATCCCATTAATCAAATGACAACACATGTATATGGTTTAGGAAACATAACCATCTTTGATTAATGAGCTAGTCAAGTAGAGGCATACTTGTGACATTAAGTTTGTCTATGTATTCACACATGTATCATGTTTCCGGTTAATACAATTCTAGCATGAATAATAAACATTTATCATGATATGAGGAAATAAATAATAACTTTATTATTGCCTATAGGGCATATTTCCTTGATCTCCCACTTGCACTAGAGTCAATAATCTAGATTATCTGATAATGATTCTAACACCCATGGAGTCTTGGTGCTGATCATGTTTTGCTCGTGGAAGAGGCTTAGTCAGCAGTGCGCAACATTCAGATCGGTATGTATCTTGCAAATCTCTATGTCTCCCACGGACTTGGTCCGGATGGAATTAGGCGTCTCTTGATGTGCTTGGTCCTCTTGTGAAATCTGGATTCCTTTGCCAAGGCAATTGCACGATATTGTCACAGAAGATCTCCATTGGTCCCGATGCACTAGGTATGACACCTAAATCGTAAATGAACTCCTTCATCCAGCCTCCTTCATTTGCTGCTTCCGAAGTAGCTATGTACTCTGATTCGCATGTAGATCCGCCACAATGCTTTGTTTAGAACTGCACCAATGACAGCTCCACGTTTAATATAAACACGTATCCGGTTTGCGATTTAGAATCGTCGGATCGGTGTCAAAACTTACATCGATGTAACCATTGACGACTAGCTCTTTGTCACCTCCATAAGCGAAACATATCCTTAGTCCTTTCCGGTATTTGGGATATTCTTGACCATGATCGATGATCCACTCTGGATTACTTTGGTACCTACCTACCAAGCTTATTGCTAAGCATCGTCGGTCTGGTACACAACATTGCATACATGATAGAGCCTATGGCTGAAGCATAGGAACATCTTTCATTTCTCTCTATCTTCTGCTGTGGGTGGGCATTGAGTCTAACTCAACTTCACCTTATGTCTGAGGCAAGAATCCTTTCTTTGCACGATCCATTTGAACTTTTCAAAACTTTATCAAGGTATGTGCTTTGTGAAAGTCAATCAACCGTCTTGATCTATCTCTATAGATCTTGATGCCCAATATGTAGCAGCTTCACGAGGTCTTTCATTGAAAAACTTTTATTCAAGTATCCCTTTATGCTATCCGAAATTCTATATCATTTCCAATTAACAATATGTCATCTACATATAATATCAGAAATGCTTCTGAGCTCCCACTCACTTTCTTGTAAATACGAGGCTTCTCCAAAAGTGCATATAAAACCATATCTTTGATCACACTATCAAAGCGTTTCTTCTAACTCGAGAGGCTTGCACAGTCCATAAATGGATCATTGGAGCTTGCACACTTTGTTAGCACCTTTGGGATCGATAAAACCTTCGGTTGTATAATATACAACTCTTCTTCTAGAAATCCATTCAGGAATGCAGTTTTGACATCCATTTGCCAAATTTCATAATCATAAAATGCGGCAATTGCTAACATGATTGGACAGACTTAAGCATCGCTTCTGGTGAAAAGTCTCATCGTAGTCAACCCCTTGAACTTGTGAAAACCTTTACAACAAGTCGAGCTTTGTAAACGATTACATTACCATCGACATCGGTCATCTTCTTGAAGATCCATTTATTCTCAATGGCTTGTCGATCATCGGGCAAGTCAACCAAAGTCCATAATTTGTTCTCATACATGGATCCCATCTCAGATTTAATGGCCTCAAGCCATTTTGCGGAATCTGGGCTCAGAGCTTCCTCATAGTTCGTAGGTTCGCCATGGTCAAGATACATGACTTCCAGAATAGGATTACTGTACCACTCTAGTGCGGATCTTACTCTGGTAGACCTATGAGGTTCGGTAGTAACTTGATCTGAAGTTTCATGATCAATATCATTAGCTTCCTCATTGATTGGTGTAGTTGTCACAGGAACCGGTTCTTGTGATGAACTAATTTCCAATAAGGGAGCAGGTATAGTTACCTCATCAAGTTTTACTTTCCTCCCACTCACTTCTTTCGAGAGAAACTTCTTCTCTAGAAAGGATCCGAATTAACAACAAAATCTTGCCCTCGGATCTGTGATAGAAGGTGTACCCAATAGTCTCTTTTGGGTATCCTATGAAGACACATTTCTCCGATTTGGGTTCGAGCTTATCGGTTTAAGTTTCTTCACATAAGCATCGCAGCCCCAAACTTTAAGAAAGCGACAACTTTGGTTTCTTGCCAAACCACAGTTCATAAGGCATCATCTCAGCAGTTTTGATGGTGCCCTATTTAACGTGAATCTGCCGTCTCTAAAGCATAACCCCAAAAGCGATAGCGGTAAATTAGTAAGAGACATCATAGATCTCACCATATCTATAAAATCACGATTCTGACGTTCGGACACACCATTTCGTTGTGGTGTTCGGGTGGCTGAGTTCTTGAAACTATTCCGCATTGCTTCAAATGTAAACCAAACTCGTAACTCAAATATTCTCCTCCACGATCGGATCGTAGAAATTTTATTTTCTTGTTACGATGATTTTCTACTTCACTCTGAAATTCTTTGAACTTTTCAAATGTTTCAGACTTGTGTTTCATCAAGTAGATATACCCATATCTACTCAAATCATCTGTGAAGGTGAGAAAATAACGATACCCGCCGCGAGCCTCAATATTCATTGGACCACATACATCAGTATGTATGATTTCCAACAAATCAGTTGCTCGCTCCGTAGTTCCAGAGAATGGCAGTTTTAGTCATCTTGCCCATGAGGCGCGGTTACTTAAGTACCAAGTGATTCATAATCAAGTGATTCAGAAGTCCATTAGTATGGAGTTTCTTCATCGCTTTACACCAATATGATCCAAACGGTAGTGCCACAAATAAGTTGCACTATCATTATCAACTCTGCATCTTTTGGCTTCAACATTATGAATATGTGTATGACTACTATCGAGATTTAATAAAAATAGACCACTCCTCAGGGGTGCATGACCATAAAAGATATTACTCATATAAATAGAACAACCATTATTCTCTAATTTAAATGAATAACCGTCTCGCATCAAACAAGATCCATATATAATGTTTATGCTCAACGCTGGCACCAAATAACAATTATTTAGGTCTAAAACTAATCCCGATGGTAGATGTAGAGGTAGCGTGCCGACCAGCGATCACATCGACTTTGGAACCATTTCCCTCACGCGCATCGTCACCTCGTCCTTAGCCAATCTTAAGCAATCCGTAGTCCCTATTTGAGTTGCAAATATTAGCAACAGAACCAGTATCAAATACCCGGTGCCCTTTGCAAGCATTAGTAAGGTACACATCAATAACATGTATATCACATATACCTTTGTTCACCTTGCCATCCTTCTTATCCGCCAAATACTAAGGCGGTTCCGCTTCCGATGTCGATCGCTTGCGGTAGAAGCACTCAATCTCGGGCTTAGGTCCAGATTTGGGTTTCTTTTCTTGAGCAGCAACTTGTTTGATGTTCTTCTTGAAGTTCCCCTTCTTCTTCCCTTTGCCCTTTTTCTTGAAACTGGTGGTCTTATTGACCATCAACACTTGATGCTCCTTCTTGATTTCTACCTCCGCAGCTTTCAGCATTGCAAAGAGCTCGGGAATAGTCTTGTCCATCCCTTGCATATTATAGTTCATCACAAAGCTCTTATATCTCGGTGGTAGTGATTGAAGAATTCTATCAATGACACTATCATCAGGAAGATTAACTCCCAGTTGAATCAAGTGATTATTATACCCAGACATTTTGAGTATGTGTTCACTGACAGAACTATTCTCCTCCATCTTACAGCTATAGAACTTATTGGATACTTCATATCTCTCAATCCGGGCATTTGCTTGAAATATTAACTTCAACTCCTGGAACATCTCATATGCTCCATGACGTTCAAAACCTCGCTGAAGACCCGGTTCCAAGCCGTAAAGCATGGCACACTGAACTATCGAGTAGTCATCAGCATTGCTATGCCAGACGTTCTTAACGTCGTTAGTTGCATCTGCAGCAGTCCTGGTACCCAGCGGTGCTTCCAAGATGTAATTCTTCTGTGCAGCAATGAGGATAATCCTCAAGTTACAGACCCAGTCTGTCGGTGTACTAAGGTAGGGGTACCTCAGTACCCCAACGTACTGCAGGCGATTCACGACTTCCATGCGGGGTTTACCACGTGCTTTCGCCGAAGACCTTCTGCTCCATGTCAAGCCATTCAAAGGCGAAGTATACAAGGCGAAGATCGAGACCCGACAAGCGGAGTTTGCGGGAAGGCCGTTCGAGCTCAAGGTTACATCACTCACGCAAGGCCACGGCAAGAGGAGCTCGCCGGAAGACTAAGATTACATCATAGAAGACACACCTCGGCGCTATATCGTCGGCGAGGGCCGAGGGCGACAAATTACTGAGCCGGCAAGCTCCGGGCCGGCAAAGTCAAGACCCGGCAAGGTGCTTGCCGGGAGGATTCTTGTGTCTTGCCAGCGCTCCAGCTCATCGGACCGCAGCGTCGCATACAGGGCCTTTCGAGGGCGGCGTGGCGGATAACTATGCAACTGAGGGGACGCGGTGGCACTCCGGTGGTGGATCCATCGCCGTGGCGAGCGGAGAACAAGGCGGGAGCTTTTGGGGTCGGCGGCGACAGGCATTAAATGCCCTTGTCCCCATTTGTCAAAGTAGGTAGCAACCACTTGTTCACGCCTTTGTAGCTCCTTGTTCCCTTGCTTGTTCCAACTACCACCTCTTTTACGTTTTACCCCTTTCTCCTCGTTGACACATCGGTGACCCTTGCACTATAAAGGAGGCCCATGCACTGGCGTGGGGGGGTTGATGGGAAACCTTGACACCTCTCACGCTCGGTGTAGGCGATCTTGTAGATCTTCAAGCTCCGAGCTCAATACAAACCAAAGGCGGGAGTAGGGTTTCTGCGTCCATCGCGGCCCGAACCTGGTAAAACCGCCAGCGTGCTGCTTCGATCTGCTCTCTGTGCTCCCTCCGCCCTCGTGCCGCCTGAGACAAGGGCTCCGGCCCCATAGGTGTTCATGGCGGGCAGCCTCCCCGACATCTTTGGCGCGCCCGGTAGAGGCGTCGAGGTTGTCGCGGACCTGATCCGGCGTTCCGCGCGGCGCGTTCTTCATCAACCTCTCCGGTTTCATCAGCGACTTCATCAACAATTGCGCCATGGCCCGAAGAAGAAGGCCGGAGGTTGCGAGCCGGCTGCGTCTCATCCGCCACCACGGAGCCAGCGGTGGGGAGGAAACGCCGTCGAAAGGTGTCGCCGGCGAGGACACTTTCGCGGCGCCACGAATCAGAGACAAGAGCGGATGACCGCGCCTCGGTCTCCGTGGGCGCGTCGCGTCCATCTCGGCCTACGACAACCCAGCAGCGCCGTACCACGGGAGGTGGTATCCGCTTTCTTTGAGGGCAAAACTACCGGGCTCGCGGGATGCTCGGACCACCGTCGAAACACGAGCAAGCCGAAAGCGCCGGGGCGGACCCTGCTCCTTCGCGCTGTTAGAGTCCGAGCATATCCGCTCCTCGCACCGCTTCGCCCGCTCCAATCCACTCCGGCGGAAGCGCTTCGCAAAGCGCAAGCGCTCCTCGACTTCCCTCGGCGGCGGACAAGGCGGCGGAGGCTACCATCGAGCGATCGCCTTAACCGCGACTCTTCACGGCAGCGGCGACCTCGCGGCGTGGCAAGCTGAGAAGGCGAAGGCGGCAGCGACAAGACCGCGGGGTGCAACCACCGTGCATTCCCGCCGCGAAGCAAAAAGCGCGCCCGCGGAACAACGCCGGCAGCGGCTCCACGGCATCGTCGGATCAGCGGGCTCGTCGGGATCAACGCCGAGTCCTCGGCGACCGGCGACAAGAAAACGCTTCGGACCACAATCGGCGCGCGCCGAAGCTTCAGCGAAAATCAGACGAGCTGGGAGCAGCTGTCGGCGTCGCGCGCCCGGTGAACGGCGACTTGCCCGTCTGCGGCGAGCTGCCCTGCGTTCACCGCGAGCTGCGGCGTCGATGGCCCAGCATGAAAATTTCAAGCTGGCGTGCGAATCTGACGGCAAGGCGCACCCTCGGAATTCCTCGGTGTCTACACCATCGCGGTGCGAGCTGCGGGCGTGGCGAGAAGATACGGCGAACTACTTCCCGCTCGTGCTTAAGCGAGCGTTCGTTCTTGGCTTATGCACTTGCGAAAACTCCATTTCTTCTTGGGCAGACCTTTGCCATCGGTTTGTTGGCGCCTTCACTGGCGACCACAAACCCCCCGACGAGAGGCGATCTCCACATTTTGGCCCGAAGGAAGGAGAATCCCTGCGCAAGTATATCAACGCTTCAGCCGTGTGCAGCACAACATCCACGATGTCCACCCCGCGCGGTTATCGGCGCGTTCCACGAGCGTCGCGTAACGCCGCATCGCGTGAAAGAGATGGCGATGACCAAGATTCGGGATGTCGGCGAGCTCTATGCTCTGGTGATAAGTGCGCCTGTAGCGGAAGAGGAGAGACTCCCGGGGAGGATCTTGGCGAGGAGAAAGCGGCAATGACAGCGCCGCCCGGCAAGAAGGGCAGCGGCGGAACAACCGAAGGAAGAACAAGAAAGAGGTGCTTGCCGTCGAGAAGTCCGGCAGGAGGCTCCGCCAAGCAAACAGGCGCAGGCGGCTCCGGCAGAGAGCCTGCCCCTATGGCGGCGGCCGACAAGCGGGGCGGCTCCGACAAGCAATCTTGCAAAATCCACGCACCAAGGGCCACGATCTCTACAAGCGCAAGCGCGTCGACTATCTCGTCGGCAGCAAAAAGCTGATCACGGTAGCGACAAAGAGAAGGCCCAAGGTGGCGGAGGAGAACCGAGCAAGCGGCCATTCAATGGCGAGGAGGGCGCCAGCAGCAAGGCCAAGCAGCGACAAGGTGATCGACCTCCCGGGGCGCGACAAGGATGAAGAAGGCGGCAGCGAAGGCGTGGAGGATGAGGATAACAGCGGCGGGAGTTCGAAGGCCAAGGAGGTCTGTCGTCGGCGGTGGCGCCTCTGCACACCTCCACCGCCCGGCTAAAGCGGTGGGTGCGTGAGGTGAATGCAGCGGAGCCGCCCGTGGAGTCCGCGAGGCTCCTCAAATGGTCCAGCCGCCCATCATTTTTGATCTTGAGGATCACCCTGACCGCACCGCTGTCGGGTGCTTGCCGATCTGGTCTCGCCACCATCCGCAACCTCAAGGTCACCAAAATGTTGGTTGCCAGGCGGGGCGGGCGAACTTGATCTCTCTCTGCTGTGATCAAGAAACTCCAAATTCGGATGGCGAGCTCGAAGACCGGTCCTTTCAAGAATCAACCGGGGCGGAGCAAGCCCAAGGAAAGATCACTCTGCCGGTGACCTTTGGCGGGAGCTCAATTTCAGGACTGGCGCATCACTTTCGGCGTTGCCGATATTCCGTTGCCATACAATGGAATACTCGGCCGTCTGCCCTCGCCAAGTTCATGGCAGCTTCCCATCATGCCTAGCGTACTCAAGATGCCGGGGCGATAAGCGTCATCACCGTCCACGGCGACAAGAAGGATGCGCTTGTCTGCGCCGACAAGATCTACCGGGATGCGGCGGCTGCGGCGATAAGAATACACTTGCCTGAAGCTCCCGGGGAAGAAGAAGGCCAAGTCCGGCAAGGACAGCTCTGGTGCTTCGCTCGGCAGCGCACCTCCGGGCGCTACTGCTGCCCGTCGAGGCAGCGCCATCGAGCTCCACCGGCAAGTCTTGAGAAACAAAACAGACCAGCCAAAGATCAAGCTTAGCAAGGGCGGCAGCTCTGGTGCTCACTCCGCGGCGCGTCTCCCGGGCGCCGCGCTGCCGTCGAGGGCGTGCCATCGAGCCCGCCGACCGGTCCACGGCCCGATGGGGCAAAGAAAATTGCCAAGCTCGAACTTTTGAGTTGTACCCCCGAGAATCCATACCTGTATGAGGGACACGGGCGAAAGGGTCGAATCGTGGTTGGGTTGCGCGTCGGTTCGTCTTGAGTCCACTCGGCGATAAAAACGCGCGCGCAACCAGCCCGACAAGTTCTTCCGCCCGGGGCTGCACGCCCGGTGAACGTGATGCCTGCGCTCGGCAAGCATGTTTCTTGTTGGTGGGCTCCCGGGCGTAAGGGCGAGAACATACAAGGGGAAGGATCGGGGAGAATGCGGCCTCGGCGGATTGTTGGAAATGGAAAAGCTAAGTCGTCGAGCTTACATGCGAGCACTCCTTAGTTCCATGCTTTTTATGTTATGTTCCTCGTGTGTTCGTCCTTTATGCATAATACCTGTCTTGCGGAGGAACCTACCGTGGATAGCCGCACCCTTATCTTGTTTCGAGCACGCTCAGCGATTTAAGTGAGCTGCGACAAGTGTCAGCGCCCTTGTTTACGTTTCGAGTCCGCTCGACAAGCTAAGTGCGTTGCGACTAGCGCGGCAAGGTTGCTTGCTGGTAAGACCTTAACCCAGCGGGCTGCTTGAGTTCAGCACTCGGCACTTTCATGGCAAGGGCCCTGCGGCAAGTTCCCTAAGCGTGGGGTAAAGCGCACAAAGGGTGTAAAGTAGAGGTGTAGCGTAGCAAGCCCTGCCGTAAGATGCCCGCCGTATGAGAAACTTGTCGCGGAGGAGCCAACTCGCGGCTGAGTTGCGTCCTCGATTTGTTTCGAGTCCGCTCAACAACTCGGCGCCTGCATTTGGCCGAAGGTTTCTTGCGGAGAAAACACCGCCCGCAGCTGCGATGTTCCGTACTCAGCAAGTGTGTTAGTACCGGCAAGTTCCCTAGCAGCGTGAAGTATAAACATCGAAGGGCAAGGCCGACATCATATTACAAAATCGCCTGAGAAGGATTTATATACATATACATGTAAATAATGAAAGCTGTTGCAGACCTATCTCAGCTGTTTTCATGGCTGAAATTACAGCAACAAGGAGAAACGAGAAGAGCACACGGCACACTGGATTTTGGCGGAGCGAGTTGCGAGGAGCTGCGAGTGCCAAGATTCCTTCGGCGGGATAATAGCGAAAAGCTGCGGAATCGGATAAGTTTTTCATCCTCGTCATGCATCCTCTCATGGACCGGGGAAGCGGGGCTGCGTCCTTGAGCGGCGTGTCTTGTAAAACCCTGCAGCGGAGGAGCAGTCGTGGCCCGATTCGCCCTTGGTTTGTTTCGAGTCCGCTCAACAAACACAAGTCTTGTTGCACTGCTTGGCCCGGCAAGGTTGCTTGCGGAAGCAACACCGCCGGTGAACTCTTGATGTCCCTTTTCAGCAAGCGTGTTCGCCGACAAGCTCCCGAGGCGTGGGATGGGAACATACAATGCGAAATCAAGTAAAAGGCAGCGGTCCGACAAGCGTTCCCCTCTTTTCATTAAAAACATCCTAGTTTAGTACAAGTCCATAGAGGATGAAAAACATGATAGAGAGGATTACATATTTTAAATACAACTAAGGCCCAAGGGCTTACAAATTAGAAGATAAGATGCCCGTAATTCCTCTCTGTTTCTCTGTTCAAGAGTTAGGTCAAGAGGACCCGGCAAGAGAAGCTTGCGGGAAGAGCAAGGGAGCCTAGGAGCTACAGGCGCAGAAGACACCAAGAGAACTTCGGGGCGGCCAGGAGCTTGGCGGAGGCAGGCGCGGGCGGAGCTTGAAAGGCGAGGTGGTGGGGCGTCGGCCGCGGCGAGGCTCCTCGCCCTCGTACTCGATTTGGCGGCCTTGCGCCACCCCTCTTCCTCTTCGCAGCCTCCCTCGCCCGGCCGCCCAAGAGGCGGCCGGGGAGTTGAAGGCGGCGACCGGATGATGGGAGTCGCCGGTGGCGCGGTGACGCAGCATCCAAGCGCCTAGTCGGACCCGCCATCCTCGTCATCGTCGCTGTCGCTCCCTCCTCGTCACTCTCGCTCGAGGAGGGACCTTTCTATCGGAGGCTGTCCACACAGCATCTCGCCGGGTCCGGAATCCCGAAGACCTTGGCGAAGGTCACCCTCCATTAACGAAATGGAGGTAAACCCCGCCGTCAAGCTGTGGATGTGGGCGACGTCTTCCACCCTCGATCGAAGTACATCACGCCGGGGCTGGGGACCGACACTCACTCGAGTGCGCTGATCCCACAGCCCCTCATCATAACTCCATCACCTCGGGTGGATCCGGTTCCATCGCGCTCATGAGCAGGGCGGCTTGGCCGGGCGGCGGCAGGCGCTCGGCGCAGCTTGATGAAGAACTCCGAGGATCGTCTCGGTATGGACCGCCTCGAGAAAGGCCACCCGGAGGAGGCAGGAGGCACATCGCCACGACCGCCTCTCCCGGCGCCTCGACCACGCCCTCGGCCTCGTCGCGCCCGCCCCTCCCTCTCCCCCTCGTGGCGGCTCCGCCCGCCAGGTCTTGGGATAGGGAGAAGTCGCTACTGGAGGCGACCCTCGCTGCCACCGATTGAAGAACTAAGATTTCCTCCTTCCATAGCGAGAAAGAAGAGCGGGAGTTGAAGGCGAAGGAGAAGAGGAAGTGTGAGACCATTGTGCTCCCCTTCCGCCCCTTTTAAAGAGGCGAGGTGGGGCTCAAGCCGCCCTGCTTGCCAATCGGGAGGCGAGGAGGCGGGAGAGGCGGGCCGACTCGCCATCTTCGCCCGTGGGGCTCGGTCTCCCCCGCGCCGCCGCCCGACCCCCATGCATGAGGCAGCGTGGCAGCGAGGGCGGAGGCGGCGGGTGAAGTGACCTCGCCTGCACCACGATCACGGGAGTGGATGCCCTAAGACCGCCGCCGCGCCCGCCCGTCTCCCACGCCGCGCAATCGGCAGCGTCCGTTCACGAGGGATCACGGCGAATCTTGAAGTGGATTGGCGGCGCCGTGGGCGCGTGTGCCGTGCCTTGTTTGGGCTGGCCCAACAGCGCTTCGGCTTGCCGTGTGTGGCCCAGCCGGGGGCTCTGTCGGTGTACTAAGGTAGAGGTACCTCGGTACCCCAACGTACTGCAGGCGATTCTGACTTCAGCGGCGGGGTTTACCGCGTGCTTTCGCCGAAGACCTTCTGCTCCATGTCAAGCCATTCAAAGGCGAAGTATACAAGGCGAAGATCGAGACCCGGCAAGCGGAGTTTGCGGGAAGGCCGTTCGAGGCTCAAGGTTACATCACTCACGCAAGGCCACGGCAAGAAGAGCTTGCCGGAAGACTAAGATTACATCATAGAAGACACGCCTCGGCGCTATATGCGTCGGCGAGGTCGAGGGGCGACAAATTACAGAGCCGGCAAGCTCCGGGCCGGCAAAATCAAGACCCGGCAAGGTGCTTGCCGGGAGAGTTCTTGTTGTCTTGCCGCGCTCCAGCTCATCGGACCAGCGTGCATACAGGGCCTTTCGAGGGGCAGCGTGGCGGATGGCTGTGCAACTGAGAAACGCAGTGGCACTCCACGATGGTGGATCCATCGCCGTGGCGAGCGGAGAACACAAGGGCGGGAGCTTTTGGGGAATTCGGCGGCGGGCATTAAATGCCCTTGTCCCCCTTTGTCAAAGTAGGTAGCAACCCTTTGTTCACGCCTTGTAGCTCACTTTGTTCCCTTTGTTCCAACTACCACCTCTTTTCGTTTTACCCCTTTCTCCCTCGTTGACACATGTCGGTGACCCTTGCACTATAAAGGAGGCCCATGCTGGCGATGGGGAAGTCGGTGGGAAACCTTGACACCTCTCACGCTCGGTGTAGGCGTCTTGTAGATCTTCAAGCTCGAGCTCAATACAAACCAAAAGGCGGGAGTAGGGTTTCTGGCGTCCATCAGCGGCTGAAACTGGTAAAAACCGCCAGCGTGCTTCTTCTCGATCTGCTCTTTGTGCTCCCTCCGCCCTCGTACCGCACAAACAAGGGGCTCCGGCCCCATAGGTGTTCGTGGCGGGCAGCCTCCCCCGACACAGTCCATGTATGAAAGTACGTTATATCGACTAGAGGGGGGTTAATAGGCGATTTTTATGAATTCTTCAGCGAGGAATTTGCGGTGAGGAAATTTCTTAGCGAAGAACTACTAACAGCGGAATAAGTACTCGAGTAAGCATAACAGAATACAAGCATGGTCATCAAGATGAAATGAAGACAAGCCTTTGAGTCGAGAAGCGTAATCACGAGGATAACACAAGGTGAAGACAAGCGGTGAAGAAATTGATGCGAGGGAAATTGAGAAAGTCTGCGATCGAAATCTTCAAACACAGATATGAACAAACACTCAACACGATAATGAGGAAATGAAAGGGTTGAGGAAATAGAACCGATTAGGTTGGTGAAGACAATGATTTGGTAGACCAGTTCAAGCTGCTGTCTCGGTTATGCGTCTGGTTGGGCGGTGAGTATTTAAACTCGAGGACACAGTCCGGACACCCGATCCTTGAGCACGCAGCTCGGGACACCCGATCCTCACCGTATTCTCCTTGAACTAAGGTCACACAGACCTCGTCCAATCACTCGTGGTAAGTCTTCGGGCGACTTCCAAACCTTCACAGACTTGGTCACTCGGCGATCCACAATTCCTCTTGGATGCTCTAGACCATGATGCCTAACCGTCTGGAAGAAGCACAGTCTTCAAAGGTAACAAGCGTCGGATCCACGTAGGATCAATTTCTTCAGTGATGCTCAATCACTTTGGGTTTGTAGGGGTTTGGTTTTGGGTTTTCCTCACTCGATGATTTTCGCTCAAAGTCCTCGGAGGATGGGTTGCTCTCAAATGACAAGTGTCAAGTTCTCTCGGAGCAGCCAACCAGCTAGTGGTTGTAAGGCGGCTATTTATAGCCTAGGGAGCAGCCCGACATGATAAGACATAAATGCCCTTCAATGATATGACCGTTAGGTGGATAAGATATTTTGGGACGGTTGGCGCTTGACACGGCAATGGTCGGAAATTTGACTCTCAAATTCCTCGGGGCTATCATGTTCCTCCTTGTGTAGGCAATTCGCCTTTGGCGAATTCCTAACTCCTCGATCGGAACAAATTCATCGTGACGGAAGAACCGTCTCATCCTTTGAAGAAAGTGACTAAAGCGTATGAGATTTCCAAAGGCTTCACTCGAAGGATTGGTAGATGTAGGATTTTGAGTTGAGCATCACATGGAAATTTTCCTTAGTATTTCCTCGACCCCTTTAATGATGCGGTGTTTCCTATGACTCAAGAAAGAGAAAATGAAACTACGAAAACAAAAGTCTTCACGCTTCATGTTCCTCAAATGAATACCAAGTCTTCAAGGTCACACCAATTTCTTCACTTTCAAAGTCTTGAAAGTCTTGAGAATATCAAAGTCTTGATCGAAGAACTTCATTTTTAAATTCGACTTTCTCTGTAAATATCAAACTCCTCATAGACTTATAGACCTGTGTACACTCACAAGCGCATTAGTCCCTTAACCTATAAGTCTTCAATACACCAAAATCACTAAGGGGCACTAGATGCACTTACAATCTCCCCCTTTTTGGTGATTGATGACAATATAGGTTAAGTTTTCAGCGGGGATAAATGTATGAAGTGTAAATACTGATATTGAGGAATTTGATAGCAAGATATAGAAGAACTCCCCCTGAAGATGTGCATAGTGAGGAATTTGTGTTTGAGGCAATGCACATTTGAAGAGTTGAATCATGGAGATCTCCCCCTATATCTTGTAATTCATACACGCATTTGATATATTATATGAAGAATTTGAAATGCATGATGAAATATGGTGCTGATGAGATTGACATGCGTGCAATGTCATTAACGAGGAATAAGCATGCCAAAAGCATCAAAAGCATAATCTGACAAAAGTATCAGTAGCACCATCGGGTTTAAGGTTACAACTTCGATCCAAATAAAAGATTCAAAAGAGCGAGAGTTGTAACTTAAAAAATGCCCTTAATATAGACCGGCGAAGACTAACTCAGATTTCTCCCCTTTGTCATCAAATGACCAAAGGGTTGAAGCGAGGACTACGCATACTGAAGAATTTCAAGTCGATGGAGGCGCCCGGCGTTGTCGGGGTTGTTTGTTGTAGCGGGGCCTGCCTTGATGTCGTCAAATCTTCATTCTCATCGGTGTCCGCGATGAAGAATAAGAGCTAGCCACCGAGTGGAGAATTTTGACCCTCTTGAATTTCTTGGAGGAGGTGCAGACCAGTCAAATTCTTCCTTGAGACCCGTAGTCTTGAGTTCTTGGCGCTATAGACATGAGTGAGGATAGCCAGTGTGGTTGAAGGTTTCATGAAGGTAGTATTGGTTCTTCTTCCTTGATTGTGTGTTGAGGTCATATTGTGAAGAAGTGCACCAAGCGACGCTTTACCCATTTGTGATTGCGATCAACCTTGATGAAGGCGAGGGTAACTCACGGTCGATCATCACCACAGGTCTTTGTGGCTTGAGGATTTTGCTTGGCTGAGGTATTTGCGCGAGTCATGTGTGGTAGAGTCATCATTGGTAGAGTAAGATGCAGCCTTGCAAATTGACCATCAATGGGCGAATGCCTTCATCGATCCTGGCACTGCCTTGCCTTTATCATCGGTGATGAAAGCTGTCCGTTTGAGGACTTAAATGGGAGGCAAGTAGCTGCCGTGGTTGAGTGTCGACTTTGTAATTGGTGAAGATCTTGCCTGATGAATCTCATAATCCAAAGGCGCATAGGGCTTGACTCGAATGGTGACATAGCAATATTGCCCGAGTCCTCATGAAGAAATCATGGAAGTTGGCGGGAATGCCATGAATGATGTTGAAAAGCATATTCTTCATGATGCCAGCGACTTCTTCATCATTTGAGTCGTGGCCTTTGATAGGACTCATTGTCTTCGTCGAGAATGTGATAGACGGTCAAGAGGCACATAGAGTAATTCCTTGGCGAGAATTTGGTTCATGGGGCCTACCCGGGCTTCAAAGGCTTCATGAGCACTTGCATATAATGATTTGTCGGTTCAAGGTCCTTTGTAGATGCAGCGTGCCTTTGTCATGGGGAGGATTGAGAGGAAGGACACGAAGCAATTGATTCTTTGGTGCCTTGTAGTGAGTGTTTTCGGTCATCGGTCCAACACCCATGAGTTGACATCTTGAGCGTCTCGGTGATATGCGATGTAGCGTAGGGCGAAGAATGAGTTCTTCATTCAATCGGAGATGTCGGTCAGAAATTGAGTAATCTGCATCGTGAAGAACGAGGTGGCTCGAAGCATGGCGGAGATTCCATATCCACGTGAGGAATATGTGCATGATCGAAGATTTTGTCTTTGTCAAACAACCTGGAGGAATAGAAGTTGGCGACTAGCGGTCGAAGCGCCTCTTCCTTATCGAGTAGAGTCATAGGGGTTGTAGTCGATGAAGAATACATGCTCGAAAAAGTCTTGACCTTGAACTTGTTTTGCTTGAGAATGGATTCTTTGGCTTTGGCGAGAGGGTGTCGATGAGTTGCATCACCACCTCGGGAATCATGAGCTCGGGTTCTTGGTGAGAATTTCTGGTTCCTCTTCGTGTGCAACACGAGGATTAGCAGCAGCGGGTCTTGACACTAGCGGTGGAATGTCTTCATGCCTGAGAGGAGTGGGTTGAGTTTCTTGAGCCCATTTGAGCTGTTGTTGCAGGGGTGAGGAATCTGTTGGATAGGTGTGAAGAGAGGAGTATTGGGATCTGACTTTCCCAAAGTCATCATTCATCACAGGTGTGGTGCATCCTATATCCACATCTTCATCTTCAATTTCCTCAACACCAGCCTCTTGGTGTGAAGCGAGGCATAGGTGAGGAGATGGCAGGCGTTGAAGGGTTTCATCCATTTAATTTCTTCATCAATCTGCTCTGACGAAGCGGCGAATGATTTTCTTCATCGAGATCCGCTTGGGATCTCATAGTCTTCTCAAGCGGAACAAGGTCCTTTGATGGCATGGAGGAAATCGAAACAGCATCAATTGGATTTTCGAGTGAGCTGGTCATTGGCTTCATCTTCTTCGCGGCGAAGAATTTGGCCTGGTGATGCCTTCCTTTTCTTCCTTTGCAGCTCGCTCTGCGGCCGTGGTTTCTTCACATCGGATCTGAGATGGAAGAATTGGAGTTAGTGTAAGCGCGGGAGGGCTGAGGAATCTGGTTCATTTTCTTGGCGCACCACTAGTGGATGCCACGGCAATTTCTTCGTGGCTGGAATTTCTTCACCAGCCACGGAACTAGCATTTTCTTGACAAGCTGAAAGTCATCGTGATCTTGGCATGTTCTTGGCGGCTGGCGAGTCTGCTGACTGAAGATTTTTCTTGTTGCGATGGGGCTGCAACATTTGTGAATTTCTTCGTCAGATTGATGAATCTCACTTTAGCTCCTTGCCAATCAGCATAGTAGGCATCAAAGTCTTTGTTGAGGCCTTGAATTTCAGACTGAGCCTGGAGAAGTTCCTCAGGTGTCATTCTGACAACATTTTTCTTCAGGAGCTTCTCCTTTCTGTATTGCACTTTCTTGATCTCTCTTGCCTTTTCAAACTTCCATTTCTTCAGTGATGAAATGGGTCAGCATGTGACTTTGACCAGGAGTCAGATGAAAATCAGGCATTGGGGTGTTTGGATCCTTATGCTAGAGGTCAATGTAGTCGAGGATCTTCCTCGGATCCAAAGCGATGGCACATATGTGCCTTTGGCTCTATGACCTTCACTTATGCATCTCGATGATTTACGCAAGTTCATCATTAGAGCTTCATCATCGAAGGCACGTGAAACCGACCTATTTCTTCTTTGGACTTGGCGAGGACCGCGTCCATTGTTGCTTTAGTCTTCAGCGATGTAGGGCTGATGAGAAATTTGTGCGGTGAGGAACTTCTTTGAAACACGGAGAAATCGATAAACCAGCAGTCCTTTGACATGTAGCGGATGCACAGGGGTGAGGACTTTGAAGGAGCTCTTTGAGGACTTTGGTGGAAGCGATAGTAGTGTGAGAATTTGCCGTGAGGGTATTTGTTGGTGAAGCACTTGGCTTCTGGCAGGCTTCTTTGGCATGGATTTCCTCGATTTGACCGAGGCCTCGATAGCGATAGCGATGGCAGAATCCTCATTGAATTTCTTTACTGCCTCCTTCGCTTGTCTTGCCAATTTAGCTTGACGCTTAGCCCATTCTTCAGGAAAGTCCTCACCACGCTTGATGCTAGTGGTGTCAGCCTCTTGGCCAGGTGCCAATGGAGCTCTTGGGCATGGAGGGATGAGGGCGAATTTCCTCATGTATTTTGGAGTCACATATCTGTATTCCCTCCATTCCGTTGCCCATCTCCGTTCAATCCTCTGTATGCGCACCTTGCGCTGATTTTTGTTTTCTTTGCCAAATTTTGCTTCATCAGGTGTGCAATAGTCAGCATAAATTTCCTCAGGGATTTCAAGCGATCATAACCTCGAGTTTCTTTCCTCCTTCTGCGGCTTCTTACCTTCGCCATATTCTTGAGTTGAGAATTTGAACAATCAATTCTCTGAAGAAGTATGCAGATTTTCTTCGAGAATCTGCAAATGAGTTAAGTTGATGAGAACCTAGTGATTCAGCGGAGACATGAGTACTGTGAGCAGTATAGGTGCGAGGAATTTGGAGAGGTCATATCGTTCTCGGAAGGTTTTGAAAAGAACAAGTTTTGAGGAATTTGACGAGATGAACCTTGAGGAATTTCACTAAGCGTTCTTGTCTTAGGTTCGAGTTATGCGGATCGAAGATCCACACAATTAGGGAATCTTGAAGAAAATTATTGCTTAGAGAAATAGTTCAAGATCATATGATGTGTGAGGTGTTCATATGTGTGAAGATTTGAAGAATAAACACCTTTGAAGATTTTCAGGAAAGTTTGAGAATCAAAGTGAGTAATAAAAGTAACTTTTAATTACCTAAGTGAAGAACACGATGAGCGAGAAGAGCAGATGTGAAGTTAAATCGAGTTAGATCTCACGCCTTAACTTGGCGAGAGGAAGACAGCTACTGGCGGCGGAGTGAAGATTTCCTTGATCGGCGTGAGTCACGATGGCTGACGAGTCGAGGCAGTGAGCTCTGCCTCACCGGCTGACGATGGAATGGCGGCGCTAGGGTTTGAGAGCTTGAGCGAGAGAAGCGATCGGGCGGAGTAAATGAAGTGAGGAAGGGAGAGGGTATTTATAGACCACGGTAGAAACTGTTTGCCGAAGATTTGGGACGAGCGTGCCCTGCCCTTTCTCCTTCTCGCGACATGTGTCACCCACGTCTTGTGTAGTTGAGATCGTGTAACGATCGTGGGTGAATAGAATAATGCATTGTGGGATGCGGAGCGGTTTGGCGGCAAAACCGAAAATTTGGATAAGATTTGTTTTAAAGTTTAGTTCATAATTTCTTGGTGACAAGGACATAGTGAAGATTTTGAGCGAGTTTCAAATAGAACGCACATGAAGAATTTGTGAATAGATTGGGTTGAGTATAGCATAGAGGGAAGGGTCGATCACATTCACTTAGCGAGAAAAAAACTTGAAGAAATAGCTATAAGTGAATGTTGTAGAGGACATAAACTCATATATATATATATATATATATATATATATATATATATATAGCCAATGAAGAAAAAGCAGCGGAAACAATGAAGATTTTGCAAAGTTGAAGAATTTGAAAAACTGAAGAATTTCAAAGCGAGGAAAAACTCAAATTGAAGATTTTCAACTTTTTGTCTTGGCGTGACCCACCGTATAAGAATGATGATTTGGACACGCGTACAATTGTCATAGGGTTACGAGAATCAAATTCTTCATTAATTTCTTCACACTTAGAGTGTTATTCTTTATTGATTGAAGAAAACGTTTCTTCATGTGTTGCACATCTAAGTCATCAATTTTGCATAAGTGTCGAGGGTGTGTGTCCTTTTCAAAGAACATTGAAGATTCTAAGATATTTAGCTCACACACAACTTGCTAAATCTCTTCTCATCCAAGGGCTTAGTGAAGATATCAGCTAGCTGTTCTTGATCTTCACGTGCTTTCGATGGAGATGTAAGCCCTTCAACACATGATCACGAAGAAAATGATGATGAATCTGAATTTGCTTTGTCTTGAGTCTGAAGCGGGTTGTGAGCAATCTTGATGGCACTCTCATTGTCGCGAGAGAGGCACATTCTTCATGTTGGCGCCATAGTCCTTGAGTGTTTGCTTCATCCAAAGATTGAGCACAGCAAGAGCCAACAGCAATGTAATCAGCTTCATGATGAAGCGGTGATCTGCGATTCTGTTTCTTTGAGGACCAATAGACCAAAGATTATCGAGGAAATGACAAGTGCGAAGTTGACTTGCGGTCCACGATCACCGGCATAGTCAGTCGAGAATATCAATGAGATCAAAATCGAGCCCTTGGGGTACCATAATCCTAGTGTTGGTGTGTGATCTAGATATTGAAGAATATGCTTCTGACCTTATGGTGTGATTCCTTGGATTGACTTGAAATCGGGCACACATGCAAACACTAAGCATTATATCGGCCTAGATGCACATAAGTACAATAAAGAACCAATCATGGGCGGTATACCTTGTGATCGAAGTCAATACCATTTTCATCGATTGCATAGATGGCCATTTGTGGGCATAGGAATTTTGATGCCTTTGCAATCTTGCATGCGAATTTCCTCGATTACATCTTTGAGGTATTTCTCTGAGATATGAATATACCATTGCTCTGTTGTGAATTTGAAGACCTAAGAAGAATTTGAACTCTCCATCATAGACATTTGATATTCTTCACTCATCATATAGGCAAATTCATCACTATAACATTGGTCAGTACAGCCAAAGATAATATCATCAACATATATTTGGCACACAAATAGTTCACCATCATAAGATTTAGTAAAGAGAGTAGGGTCGAGTGAACCGGGTGTGAAGCCATTCTTCACGAAGAATTCCTTCAATGTATCATACCACACCCGAGGGGCTTGCTTGAGGCCATAGAGGGCCTTATTAAGTCTGAAGACTTTGTCAGGATTCTTTGGATCTTCAAAACCTGGGGGTTGAGCAACATATACTTGTTCCTCAAGCTTACCATTGAGGAATGCACTTTTCACATCCATTTGATATAAGATGATATCATGATGGTTAGCATAAGCAAGTAATATGTGAATAGCCTCAAGTCTAGCAACAGGTGCAAAAGTTTCATCAAAATCAATTCCTTCAACCTGTGTGTAGCCTTGAGCTACCAGTCGTGCCTTATTCCTCACCACAAGGCCATTTTCATCTTCCTTGTTGCGGTAGATCCACTTTGTGCCAATGATATTATGCTTGCGGGATCGGGCGTTTGACCAGTTCGGACATTGGTGAGCTCGAACTAATGTAATTCTTCTTGCATAGCCTGAATCCTCCGGCTCCAAAATGCTTCATCTACCTTAGTGGGCTCTGTGATAGAGACAAAAGCATAGTGCTCACAAAAGTTAGATAAATGTGAAGCTTTTGGCGTGTGAGAGGACACTGGTGCTCTAATGTCATCGATGATCTTCTCCACTTGCACTTCTTTTTGCAGCGAGGATGAGCTAGTTGTCATTTGAGGAGTTTGATCGGCATTTTCTTTGACATTTTCTTGGTGCATCATTTCGTCGTTCTTCATGAACTGGAATGAATTCTTCAACAGATTCTTTAGTAGGAATGACACCCTCAGTTGCCTTGAACTTGATAGAATCCTCACGTGCTGGTTCATCTAACACAGAAGGTAGGTGCTCTCTTTGCGAGCCATGAGTTTCATTGAACCGCACATCTCTGATGTCGACAATCTTGTGAAGAACAATGTTGGAGACTATGTAGGTGTCTGAGTCCTTTCGTAACCAAGCATAAAACCTTCATGTGCTTCGGTGCAAATTTAGAATTGTGGTGAGGATCTCTAATCCAACATTTAGCACGAAGACTTTGAAATAACTCACATTGGGTTTCTTGTCGGTGAGGAGTTCATAGGCCGTCTTCTTGAAGAATTTGTGAAGATATACTCTGTTGATGATGTGTACGCGATATCAATTGCATCAATCAAAAATGATGAGGTGTTTTGTATTCATCAAGCATAGTGCGAGCCATCTCAACAAGAGTTACTGTTCTTGCGCTCCACGACACCATTTCTTTGAGGAGTATAGGGGCGAGATAACTCATGAGTAATACCAAGTTCATCAAGATAGTCATCAAGACCGAATTCTTGAACTCAGTTCCATTGTCGCCGATGTGCTTGATCTTAACACCAAAGTTGGTTGAAGCCCTCGAGGAAAAGCGTTTGAAGACTTCACGCACTTCATGTTAGTAACAATGTGTACCCATGTATATCGAGAGTAATCATCAACAATGACAAAACCATATAGAGATGCATCATTAGTATTTGTTGAGTAATGATTAGGTCGAAGAGGTCCATGTGCAGCAATTGAATGGACGAGTAGTGGTCATCATAGTCTTATTTGGATGCTTGGCCTTGGTCATTTTCCGACTTTACCGGCTCCGCATAAGTGATCCTTGAGGAATTTGACATTCGCAATGCCAATGACATGCTTCTTCTTTGCAGCGTGTGCAAATTCCTCATGCTGCGTGACCAAGTAAATCGATGCCATAGCTAATATACGAAGCTTTTGCAAGTAGACACACGGCTGGCTGTGGTCTGTAGAGAAATCAACAATATACAAATCTCCTCTCCTAAAGCCTTGAAGACTTGAATTGTCGACTTGCATAATCACAACACAGTGATACTTGCCAAAGACAACAACCATATCAAGATCACAAAGCATTGAGGCTGACATGAGGTTGTATCCTAAGGACTCAACAAGCATGACTTTGTCCATGTGTTTATCCTTAGAATTGCAACCTTACAAGACCAATACGACTTTTGCCTTTGTCGGCAAAGATGATATGCTTGAGATGTGGCGGTGATAAGGAGCATCCATCAATAGATTATTGTCACCGGTCATGTGATTCGTACATCCACTATCGAGGACCCACTCGGTAACTTTGGGTTGATCATCCTGCGAGATGAATTAGTGTAACTTACAATCTCATATGCTTCATTAGTGAATAATATGATATCAAGTTCATCGGATGAATTTCATCAATCGATAGCAGATATAGCGGTATGAGGGCGTGTGAAATGAAGGTTCATTTCATCATGATTCGCTGCGTCCTTTCGAGCAATTTTGTCGGGTCCCAACAAATTCTTGAGGCGTTAAAGCACGTGCGGAGACCTGACCTGCGAGAAGAGATTAGTTCTTTTTCTTCACCACCCACATCGAAGGGTGGCAAAGAGTTTATCACTCTGCGAGCACCATCGAGAATGGTGGCATAGAGGCTAAACCATTTCGTTTCACATAAGAGGGTTAGGGTAAGCATATGAATAAGCGAGAGAAATTCTTGAGGACTTATGAACATAATGGTTTGAAGAATAATGCACATATTCATAGCCCTTAGCTCTACCTGCGAAGCGAGTTGTTATACGATGATAATCATGTGAGGACTTTGATCCATTTGAGAATTTGATCCACATGAAGGATTTGATCTGGGGTTCCTGTTCTTCACAGGTGGTGTCATGAGGACATTCACCTGAAGACTTTCAAGGCACTTCTTGGGAACCCAAATTTTCTTCATAGGAGAACTGTTCCTGCAGTTAGTGCCAACATATCTAACAAATACTTCACCATTCTGATTTTTGAACAGTTTATAGTTGGAGTCAAATGACTCATCAGAAGAATGAGGAGATTCACATGTAAAGCCGGATAAGTTAGATGGATCAGCTGGAGGTCCCTTTGCGACAACCCATGAGGTTTTGGGGTCTTGCTTGGCTTCAATATGTTCCATCGGCATTAAGTTTCCTCTCAAAGCGATACCCTCTTTCCTAGGGTTTACATTGAGGATCTGCTTTTAAGCACATCACAAAAGTCGATGCCCTTTGAGGCTTTTGTACATGCTGTCATGTACAATTCCTTCAACCCTGCATCGTCGATGATACTAGCAATGTCCTCGGATGAGGAATTAGTGATAGCGAGAGGCGGTGAAGAATTTATAACAGTTGAAGCATTTGAACATTCACGTGAAGAATTAGCGATTCACGTTCAATGCACTTTAAGCATGGAGGAACAAATTCTTCACGGGAGGCGCTGATTTGTTGAGCTAGTAATGAATCGCGCTCATACGAAGATCTTCATAACTCACTCTTAGCTTCTCAAGATCTTGCTTTCTTTGAAGAAATTCATAAGAAAGTTTCTCATGATCAGATAAGAGAGTGTTATGATGACTTTGAAGGTTATCAAACCTAGACTGAAGTCTCTGAAGATTTTCAGTCAGGGCTTTAGTGCGATCCATTTCTTTACCCAACATATCATCACTTTTGTCTAGCATGTTTTGAACTTGTTCCAAAGCCGTTTGTTGTTTAGTGGCAATGCAAACAAGTTTGGTATAACTAGATTCAATATCATCACCAGATCCATCATCATCAGATTCATTGTCACAAAACTTGGATGAGGAGCATTCGGTTACCTCGTCACCCTTTGCCATGAGACATGATGCAGAAGATGATGATTCTGGCTCGAAAGTCATCGTTTTGAGAGATTCCTTGAAGTCCTCAAACCAGGGATCATAGCGGGTTCGATGACCTTCATAGACATCGAGATTCGGTCCCGGATAAGCCGCATTGCAAAGATGCATAATGCGCTGAATTCTTCTCTGGATGGCGAGGACAGATGATGTCGCCCGCCATGATGTCGGTCGAGTGAACTTGCGAATTTCATCAGCGCTTGCCTTCTTGCATAGACCGGTAAGCCCAATCTCATTGGCGGTCCACAGCTCATTGTCCATTGCCATGGTAGCTTCCTCATCATGGCCTTCCACTTGGGATAATCATGACCGTCAAAGATAGGGCATGTCACTTTCTTCATACTGCGGTCGACATAACTAAAACTCGGTGGTTAAACCAAAATCACCTGAGAACAAGGGTACCTTGCTCGATACCAATTGAAAGTCGTTATATCGACTAGAGGGGGTGAATAAGCGATTTTATGAATTCTTCAGCGAGGAATTTCTGGTGAGAAATTCATAGCGAAGAACTACTAACAACGGAATAAGTACTCGAAGTAAGCATAACGAGAATACAAGCATGGTCATCAAGATGAAATGAAGACAAGCCTTGAGTCGAGAAAGCGTAATCACGAGGATAACACAAGGTGAAGACAAAGCGGTGAAGAAATTGATCGAGGAAATTGAGAAAGTCTTTAGTCGAAGTCTTCAAACAGATATGAACAAACACTCAACACGATAATGAGGAAATGAAAGGGTTGAGGAAATAGAACCTGTTAGGTTGGTGAAGACAATGATTTGGTAGACCAGTTCCAAGCTGCTGTCTCGGTTATGCGTCTGGTTGGGCGGTGAGTATTTAAACTTCGAGGACACAGGTCTCGGACACCCGATCCTTGAGCACGCAGCTCGGGACACCCAGATCCTCACCGTATTCTCCTTGAACTAAGGTCACACAGACCTCATCCAATCACTCGTGGTAAGTCTTGAGCGACTTCCAAACCTTCACGAGACTTGGTCACTCGGCGATCCACAATTCCTCTTGGATGCTCTAGACCATGGCGCCTAACCGTCTGGAAGAAGCATAGTCTTCAAAGGTAACAAGCGTCGGATCACGCAGGATCAATTTCTTGATGATGCTCAATCACTTTGGGTTTATGGGGGTTTGGTTTTGGGTTTTCCTCACTCAATGATTTTCGCTCAAAGTCCTCGGAGGATGGGTTGCTCTCAAATGACAAGTGTCAAGTACTCTCGGAGCAGCCAACCAGCTAGTGGTTGTAGAGGCGGCTATTTATAGCCTAGGGAGCAGCCCGACATGATAAGACATAAATGCCCTTCAATGATATGACCGTTAGGTGGATAAGATATTTTGGGACAGGTGGCCTTGACTGACAGCGATCGAAATTTGACTCTCAAATTCCTCGGGGCTATCATGTTCCTCACTATGTAGGCAATTCGCACTAGCGAATTCCTAACTCCTCGATCGAGAACAAATTCATCGGCTGACGGAAGAACTTCGTCTCATCCTTTGAAGAAAGTGGTGAGCTGTATGAGATTTCAAAGGCTTCACTCGAAGGATTGGTAGATGTAGGATTTTGAGTTGAGCATCACATGGAAATTTTCCTTAGTATTTCCTCGACCCCCTTTAACGATCGATGTTTCCTATGACTCAAGAAAGAAAATGAAACTACAACGAAAGTCTTCACGCTTCATGTTCCTCAAATGAATACCAAGTCTTCAAGGTCACACAATTTCTTCACTTTCAAAGTCTTCGAAAGTCTTGAATATCAAAGTCTTGATCGAAGAACTTCATTTTTAGAAATTAGACTTTCTCTGTAAATATCAAACTCCTCATAGACTTATAGACATGTGTACACTCACAAATGCATTAGTCCCTTAACCTATAAGTCTTCAATACACCAAAATCACTAAGGGGCACTAGATGCACTTACAATGTAGTTGCTACCATCATCTTTCAACTTAGCTTTCTCAAGGAATGCATTAAAATTCAATGGAACAACAGCACGAGCCATCTATCTACAACAAACATAGACAAGCAAAATACTATCAGGTACTAAGTTCATGATAAATTTAAGTTCAATTAATCATATTACTTAATAACTCCCACTTAGACAGACATCTCTCTAGTCATCTAAGTGATCACGTGATCCAACTCAACTAAACCATGTCCGATCATCACGTGAGATGGAGTAGTTTCAATGGTGAAAATCACTATGTTGATCATACCTACTATATGATTCACATTCGACCTTTCGGTCTCCGTGTTCCGAGGCCATATCTGTATATGCTAGGATCGTCAAGTTTAACCTGAGTATTCCACGTGTGCAACTGTTTTGCACCGTTGTATTTGAGCGTAGAGCCTATCACCCGATCATCACGTGGTGTCTCGTACGAAGAACTTTCACAATGGTGCATACTCGGGAGAACACTTCTTGATAATTAGTGAGAGATCATCTTAAAATGCTACCGTCAATCAAAGCAAGATAAGATGCATAAAGGATAAACATCACATGCAATCAATATAAGTGATATGATATGGCCATCATCATCTTGTGCTTGTGATCTCCATCTCCAAGCACCGTCGTGATCACTATCGTCACCGGCGTGACACCTTGATCTCCATTGTAGCATCGTTGTCGTTCGCCATCTATTGCTTCTCGACTATCGCTCTTTGCTTAGTGATAAAGTAAAAGCAATTATAGAGCGTTGCATTTCATACAATAAGCGACAACCATATGGCTCCTGCGATTGCCGATAACCGGTTACAAAACATGATCATCTCATACAATAAAATATAGCATCACGTCTTGACCATATCACATCACAACATGCCTTGCAAAAACAAGTTAGACATCCTCTACTTTGTTGTTGCAAATTTTATGTACTGCTACGGGCTGAGCAAGAACCGTTCTTACCTCGCATCAAAACCACAGCGATAGTTCGTCAAGTTAGTGTTGTTTTAACCTTCGCAAGGACGGGCGTAGCCTTTTCAGTTCAACTAAAGTTGGAGAAAGCAGACACCGCCTTGACCACTGTGTGTGCAAAAGCACGTCGGTAGAACCGATCTCGCGTAAGTATGCAGCGTAATGTCGATCCGGGCGCTTCATCCAACAATACCGCCAAACCAAAGTATGACATGCTAGTAAGCGGTATGACTTGCCCACAACTCACTTGTGTTCTACTCGTGCATATAACATCTCGCATAAAACCTGGCTCGGATGCCCTTTGTTGGGAAACGTAGTAATTACAAAAAATCCTCGCTACGCAAGATCATGGTGATGCATAGCAACGAGAGGGGAGAGTGTTATCCATGTACCCTCGTAGACCGAAAGCGGAAGCGTTAGAACAACGCGGTTGATGTAGTCGTACGTCTTCACGGCCCGACCGATCAAGCACCGAAACTACGGCACCTCCGAGTTATAGCACATGTTCAGCTCGATGACGATCCCCGGACTCTGATAAAATGGAATGTCGGGGAAGAGTTCCGTCAGCACGATGGCATGGTGACGGTCTTGATGTTCTACCGTCGCAGGGCTTCGCCTAAGCACCGCTACAATATTATCGAGGACTATGGTAGAGGGGGGCACCGCACATGGCTAAGAGATCAAGAGATCAATTATTGTGTCTTAGAGGTGCCCCCCTGCCCCCGTATATAAAGGAGCAAGGGGGAGGGGGCGGCCGGCCTAGGAGGGGGCGCGCCATGGGAGTCCTACTCCCAGGAGTAGGACTCCCTCCTTCCTGTTGGACTAGGAGAGGGAAGGAAAGGAGAGGAGGAGAAGGAAGAGGGGCGGCCCCCTTGCACTAAACCAATTCGGTTTGGGCCTTGGGGGCCGCCCCACACTCCCCTGCTGCCCATTATTTCCACTAAGACCCATGTAGGCCCATTAAGCTCCGGGGTTCGGTAACCTCCGGTACTCGGTAAAATCGATTTCACGGAACACTCCCGATATCAAATATAGGCTTCAATATATCAATCTTCATGTCTCGACGATTTCGAGACTCCTCGTCATGTCTGTAATCTCATCTGGGACTCCGAACAAACTTTGGTACATCAAAACTCATAAACTCATAATATAACTGTCATCGAAACCTTAAGCGTGCGGACCTTACGGGTTCGAGAACTATGTAGACATGACCTAGAACTGTTTCCGATCAATAACCAATAGCGGAACCTGGATGCTCATATTGGCTCCTACATATTCTATGAAGATCTTTATCGGTCAAACCGCATAACAACATACGTTGTTCCCTTTGTCATCGGTATGTTACTTGCCTGAGATTCGATCGTCGGTATCTCAATACCTAGTTCAATCTCATTACCGGCAAGTCTCTTTACTCGTTTCGTAATGTATCATCCCACAACTAACTCATTAGCCACATTGCTTGCAAGGCTTATAGTGATGTGCATTACCGAGAGGGCCCGGAGATACCTCTCCGACAATTGGAGTGACAAATCCTAATCTCAAAATACGCCAACTCAACATGTACCTTTGGAGACACCTGTAGAGAACCTTTATAATCACCCAATTACATTGTGACGTTTGGTAGCACACAAAGTGTTCCTCTGGTAAACGGGAGTTGCACAATCTCATAGTTATAGGAACTTGTATAAGTCATGAAGAAAGCAATAGCAACATACTAAACGATCAAGTGCTAAGCTAACAGAATGGGTCAAGTCAATCACATCATTCTCCTAATGATGTGATCCTGTTAATCAAATGACAACACATGTCTATGGTTTAGGAAACATAACCATCTTTGATTAATGAGCTAGTCAAGTAGAGGCATACTAGTGACATTAAGTTTGTCTATGTATTCACACATGTATCATGTTTCCGGTTAATACAATTCTAGCATGAATAATAAACATTATCATGATATGAGGAAATGAATAATAACTTTATTATTGCCTCTTTATTATTGCCTCTAGGGCATATTTCCTTCAACTTCATGGCCTCTTGGCCCGTGAGGCGAGCTCCTCTGAGCTGCACCGCCCGTCCTAGGAGGCTGCTCCATCGTGAGGGATCGAGGCTACCTCTTCCACCAGTGTCGGAGCCGTTACGGCTGTGGCAAGGGGTGGTGCCTCCGGGGTCCCGGCTCCCTCCTTCCTCTTCTTCACCACAGTGCCCATCCTGGTCATCAAGAGGGAACCTTTGTGGGCATTATCTTGAAGAGTACAAACAAAACAAGGTAAGGTACTTACTCATCGTGGGCGATGTTCGCCTTCTTCCTGGCCGGGGCTGGGGCACCTCCACTCTTCTTGGGCGCGGCCTTTGTCGTGCCTTGGGGGTTGGCGGAGCACTCCTCAGCCAGCCTCAGTGCAGCGCCGGTGCCCGGCGAGGCGGAGGCGTCGTCCTGAGGAGGGGGTGCCGCCCCGCTCTTCTTCGAGGTCGCTTGACCCGACCTTCGCATGGCCCGGGGAGTGGCCCCGGACCTTGTGAGGACCCCGGTGGTGCACGGGGATTCCATGGTCGGGGGCTCATCGGTGTCGTCCTCATCTGTGAGGCCACGGAGGAACTCGCTTTGGGACGGGGAGAGATCTCCGCCACATGGTCCTCGATCGCCTCCGAGTCCTCTTCCCCCTTTTCACCGGCGCTGTCGCCGGAGGACACCGGCACTAGGGAGTTGAGGCACTCGGGCGACGCGAGCCCCATCACGTTGAAGACTGGCATGGCATCAATCAACGCTTCCCTGTCGGCATGGTGGTACAGCAGGGTGTAGGCCTCGGGGACATCCCCCGGCTCACCCTCAAGCAGGATGTTCATGGCCTTGTCCAGCTCCTCGCCTGTCAGGCTCCCCGGGCGCAGCTTGATGTCATCCTCTGCACTGTGGAGCTCCCACGTGGGGTGTGTGTGCGACTGGAGCGGGGCCAGGCGCTGCGCCAGGAATGCCTTCACGAGCATGCCCCCCGTCAGCACCCGTGCGTCAATGTCCATGGTCATATTCCTTAGGACAGGCACCGCCCGGGGGCCAGAGAACTTCTCGTGACCCCAATGTCGGTGTCAAAACCGGAGGATCTCGGGTAGGGGGTCCCGAACTTTGCGTCTAAGGCTAATGGTAACAGGAGGCAGGGGACACAATGTTTACCCAGGTTCGGGCCCTCTCAATGGAGGTAATACCCTACTTCCTGCTTGATTGATCTTGATGATATGCGTATTACAAGAGTTGATCTACCACGAGATCGTAGAGGCTAAACCCTAGAATCTAGCGTATGATTATGATTGTTCTTGTCCTACGGACTAAACCCTCCGGTTTATATAGACAGCGAGAGGGGCTAGGGTTACCGAGTCGATTCTGAGAAAGGAATCTTCGTATCGTAACCGCCAAGCTTGCCTTCCACGCAAAGGAGAGTCCCATCCGGACACGGGAATAAGTCTTCTATCTTGTATCTTCATAGCCCAAAAGTCCGGCATATGCATATAGTTCGGCTGTCTGAGGACCCCTTAATCCAGGACTCCCTCAGTAGCCCCTGAACTGTTGCCTTGCATCTCCACCGACGCTTTCCATCCCCGCCGCCTGGGTATGCCCCTGCCTCGTCCTCCGGCTGGGGTGCTCCCAGATCCGCCCTTGCTGCAGTTCGCGGCGCCTCGCCTCCTCGCCATGGCGCCGCAAGCTTTCCTCGGCGCCTAGCCTCCTGTCTCCTGCCTCCCGCGTGCCCGCTGGCGTGCGTGTGTGCCAACGTCCATGGCCTCTCCGGCCTCGAAGCTACTGCTTCCCGGGCAACGCCGGCCCCGCCGTCTTGATGCTGCTCCTTTTGTTGTTGCCAAGGCCCTTTGAATCCGGTGACACAAGACACAAGTACCCGACAAGACCGGACTCCGAGCGCCAAGTACAACTCGAACCGAAGACCTCGGATCGTCAAGTTCGACTACCGCGTGTGTACAACTACCGCCGACATATGCGACTACGAAGCGAGCGACTACTTCCACGGCGTCCATGAACCACTACCGTCGCCCGAAGATGTTGGATTCGTCAAGTACCTCTCCAGCGAGCGTGTCGTCTACCTCCACGGCGACCGTGAGCGTCTACGAGATGTACCACTACCGTCGACCCGTGAGCGTCTACTTCCCTCTGAACTCGATCCGCCCGAAGCGCATGCGAAGGTATACCACCAAGGCGACCGTCGTGGACGAATGCATGTCGTATGAGATATGCGATATGTTTGCACCGTGCCCGTTTGTTTCGTGCGTTCCTCGTTGCCATGCCGTCGACCCGTGGGAACCGGGCGGGATCACCCACCATCTTGCATGACTTGTTCCGCCTCCTTTTGCATTGGTATCTCTGTGAGCTACGGAACCGATATGTTGCCGTGGCATCATTTTGGATATGTTGCCGTGGCATCATTTTGGATATGTTGCCGTGGCACCATTTTGTTCACCGCCGTGGCACCTTTTTGTTCGCCATGGCGACAAATGCTCCTTAACATGCTCTTGTCAACATTTTCATACAAATTGCATAATACTTGCATATGTCATCCGCATCATGATAACAACAATTAAAATGTTTAAAACTTGTTGTTGCTTTAAATTGCTAAAGAACATATGGGGATTTTCCAGAATGGTTGTTTGTTGTTCCGGCCTCATTTAAACTTGCCTAAATAGCTAGTTTAATTATGCTTCACCTCTCGCCATGTTAACCAACATTTAATCTTGTCTTGTTCATAACCGAGAGAGAACTAAATAATTAATGTGGTGTTTCGTCAATATGCAACTCGTTGCATATTGAGCTCCACTTAACTTGTAGTGTTGTTTGTGCATATTGCCATGCCATGTTTCATTAAACCGGACATGCATCATCCTTGGTTGTGCATCATGCCATGTTTATGTGATGGTTGTTTACTATGTTGTTTGCTTCTTTCGGTTTGCTTCTCTCGTTAGCCGGTTTCGTTCAGGAGTTGTGAGGATTCGTTCGACTACGTCCGTTTGTCTTCTTCATGGACTCGTTCTTCTTCCTTGCGGGATCTCGGGCAAGATGATCATACCCTCGAAATCACTACTATCTTTGCTATGCTAGTTTGCCGCTCTTTTGCTATGCCAATGCTCGATGCCTACCATTTGCTTGCCGCCTCCCAAATTGCCATGTCAAACCTCTAACCTTTGACACCATTCCTAGCAAACCGTTGATTGGCTATGTTACCGCTTTGCTCAGCCCCTCTTATAGCGTTGTTAGTTGCAGGTGAAGATTGAAGTTTGTTCCTTGTTGGAACACGGAGATGTTGGTCCTTGTTGGGACATGTTTACTTGTTGGGATATCACAATATCTCTTATTTAATTAATGCATCTATATACTTGGTAAAGGGTGGAAGGCTCGGCCTTACGCCTGGTGTTTTGTTCCACTCTTGCCGCCCTAGTTTCCGTCATATCGGTGTTATATTCCCGGATTTTGCGTTCCTTACATGGTTGGGCTATAATAGGAACCCCTTGACGATTAAGCCTTAAGTAAAGCTTCTCCGGCAATGCCCAACATTGGTTTTACCATTTGCACTAACAACCTACCACCTTCCCTTGGGTTCTGCGAGACTCAAGGGTCATCTTTATTTAACCCCCCGGGCGGTGCTCCTCACGAGTGTTGGTCGAACCGAGCTACTGCTGAGGCCACCTCGGGAAACTTGAGGGTTGGTTTTACTCGTAGCTAGACTCATCTGAGTGTGCCACGAGAAAGAGATATGTGCAGCTCCTATCGGGTTGTCGGCACATTAGGCGGTGTTGCTGGTTTAGTTTTACCTGTCGAAATGTCTTGTTGTGCGGGATACGAGTCGATCGGAGTGTCTTGGGTGGAGGTCTATTCCTCCGTTGACCGTGAGAGCTTGTCATGGGCTAAGTTGGGACACCCTGCGAGGATTTGAACTTTCGAGCCGTGCCGCGGTTATGTGGCAGATGGGAATTTGTTAACGTCCGGTTGTAGAAGACCTGAAGTTGACCTTAATTAAAATACATCAACCGTGTGTGTAACCGTGATGGTCTCTTTCGGTAGTCAGGGAAGTGAATTCTGATGTTGGAGTTATGCTTGGCGTAGGTTGTTATAGGATCACTTCTTGATCATACTTTTATCGACCGTGCTTTGCCTTCTCTTCTCGCTCTCTTTTGCGATTGTAGCCACCATATACGCTAGTCGCTTGCTGCAGCTCCACCTCATTACTCCATCCTTCCTATAAGCTTAAATAGTCTTGATCTCGCGGGTGCGATTCTTTGAATCCCGTGGCTCACGGATACTTCAAACCAGTTTGCGGTGCCTATGTGATCGGCGGTGGCGCAACCAAGCTCAGGAGGAGCTCGATGAAGATCTTGCCCTTTGTGTTGTTTTGTTCTAGTTGATCGTGGTGGAGCCCGGTTAGGGTCGATCGGGGACCTTTATGCATTTGGGGTTCTTCTTTTATTTTGGTTCCGTAGTCGGACCTTGATTGTATCTGGATGATGTAATGCTTTATTCATGTAATTGTGTGAAGTGGCGATTGTAAGCCAACTATGTATCTCTTTCCCTTATGTATTACATGGGTTGTGTGAAGATTACCTCACTTGCGACATTGCTTTCAATGCGGTTATGCCTCTAAGTCGTGCCGACCGTGGGAGATATAGCCGCATCGAGGTGTTACAAGTTGGTAATCGAGCCTTCCCGACCTTAGGGCCCCCTTTGCTTGATCGTTTTTAGTGGCGAGTTGTGTCTAGAAAAATGTTTTGAGTCATTTAGGAATTATATATCGGAGTAGGATCCTTTACTCCCGGTCCTTGACCTTCGGTGAGGTATCTGGCGTAGAGTTTTGACTCTTCTCTTCCCAAATTTCACAAAAAAAATTTAGGATCAGCGGGTATCTTAGAATCATTCCGATGGTTTTATGATGACAACATTGTCTTGGTTGCCTCGACATTTAGGTGTTGTGGCGGTGTCCGGGGAGTTGAGCTACGAGGTGTTGTCGTCATAATTTTATCGTTGCGATTTGAAATACGAGTTTAATCGCCGACATCGAAAATCTCTTTTATGCAGTTGTTGGTGAGATAATCCCGCTAACCCGATCTTGAGGTGAGTGCGGGAGTATTGCCATGACTTGTATAACGGATGGTTTTGAAGGTTGAGTGAGCGATTTCGAAGGTTTCTTGGTTATGTGTTGACGGATGGATACAATTGGATGTAGGGATTGTTAGTTTGGGTGAGATATATTGCTCCTGTATCCCCAACACCAGTTGCATAACCGGAAAATTTGGGAGTTTTATAGGTGGGAATTCAAGTAGCTCCTAGGATATCTTTACGCGGATGTATGATATGAAATTGGGGTTCGGCGTCTAGTGGTCCGCCTATTCATGGTTGGTTTCTGATGGTCTCGTTGTGTCTTAAAGAGTCCTTGGCTATGCCGACTTCGGGGCGCTTCGTATGTCATGTGCCTTTGCCTTGTACATGATGGTGCTGTCTGATTGAGCCGTGTAGGCCCCACCACGAAAATTTGGACGAAATCTGTATCATATGTTTGTTCGGCTTATTACGCAAGCCAAATCCTTTGTTTTGTGTTATTTGTGGTATTGAGTTGCTTGAAGTCAAATGTTGAATCCATACCTTTCCTAAGCGGTGTTCTCATATTGCTATGTGAATACTAATCCTTTTTGATCATTGAGTTTGTCATGTTAATTCTTTTCCTACGGCGTGCTTCTCTTGAGATGATCCCATCATTCTCCCCATCCATAAGATCAATTCTAAGTTTTCTCAGCGGTGTTTGTTTCATCCGTCCCAAGTTGCCTTTGTTTTCCGCCCTCCACCCTTTTTCTTCAAGGACTCAGATTTTGTTAATCAAGCATCCATTTATTCATGTGAAGTTTTCTCCATTCTTTTCCGTCAATGTTCTTACCGGTGGTTCTCAAGAAGATGTTCTACTAGTTCATCATCCTTCATCGTTGTTTCTTCTCGGTGGATTCAAGTCAAGTTTTGTTGATCATACCTTTTCCTCATTTCAATGTCTTCTCATACGGTGCACCTCATTATCATTCTACTTCTCGCTATTTGTTATTCGGAGTGCTCAAGATATCTCGAAGATTCGTGTTTCCACTCTGCATTCATTCAAGCTCTTTGAGATTGGTATCTCATTCAAGTCATTTAATTCAACGGTGCAACATCTCTTTTAAATCTTTTCAACGTGTTCCTTTGAGTGGGCCCTAACCCACAGGTCTTTTCGAGGATCTTACGACTCTTCTATTTTCCGGAGCTATCCTAAATTCTTCTCCAAGTTTGGCGTAAGAATGAGTTATCATCGATCAAATGCTTTTCTCCAAGATCTTTCAAATTCTTTTCATAGTTGGCTAAACCTCTTCGCTTTTGATTCTTCCGGTGTGCCTCAATAATTCTTGGTGGTGTTTCTCGTTGTCATTCTCATCATTTGAAGACCGAAGAAGAGTTTCTCTTTAATCTTGCTCTATTCTCTTCAAGATTCATGGTGCTAGCTTGTTGCCATCCTCTCATAATTGTTTTCGATTGTGAGAATCTTTTTCACCCATCAGGAGATATTCAAGAGTCTCCTCAGTTTGTCATCCGGAGTCCATCAATTCAGGATTATTCATTCAAGCTTTCAGCTCTCGTTCTCCAAATCATACCGGTGCATCATTCAAGTATTCTCTAATCAGCTCGTGATCTATTCGTTCATTTGTATCTAAATACCCTCAAGTATCTTCATTCATTTTGCAATTCTTCCCGGTGATTTGTGCATTTGCTACGTTCAATTTCAATTCTTACGGTGGTTCTTTCAAGATCTCTCTTCCTTGTTCATCATATCAATTCATTTGTTGTTCCAATCCTACCGGTGGTTCATTGAAGACCTTCTCAAGTTTTGATATATCTCTTTTAATCCTTTCTCGAGAATAAGTAGTATGCCAAATCCGTTGCTTGTCATCAATTTAAATTGGTGAAGGATCGCATAACATAATTCTTGTTCTTGTTTCATCAAGTGATTAATCCTTTCCTTCAGAGTTTGTTCAGGTGGAATAAATTCTTGGCTTCTTGTTGTTCATCTTTCTTCCGGAGTTCTAAGTTTTACGCTTTATCTCATTTCAAAGCTTCATCTTATCACTACAAGGCTTCACCTTGTGTTTTCAACTTCTCCTTCTTTCCACCATCCTTTTAATACCGGAGTTTCTACATGGTGTTTCGTCAAGGATTCTTTTCATTCTTCAATTGTTCTTCAAGATTTCTCTTGAAGCTATGATCTGCCAAGCCATACTCTAATATAAACATGGTGCTCAACACATGTTTTTTCCTGAGGAGTTCAAGCATTCTTCATCTTGCATTCCAAAGTGCAATTCTTTCTACCTTATCTTCTGAGGTGGTGTTAGGTCATTCTTGATAATTTCTCCTCGTGTTTCATGATTGACAGGTTGTCAGGAATGAGATATTTAAATCCATCTTTTTCTCTTTGTTCAAGAGATCTTTTCTACCGTCAATCTCTTCATTGGAGTTATCTTGGTATAGATTTCACCTAAAGCCTTCCGTTGTGAATGTTGCTATTTGTGGTGCTTATTAATGACCCAAGTTATCTCTTTTCCATCTTGATGGAACAAGCTTTCATCTCTTCGTTAATCTCAAGCAATTGTTTCCGTTGGTGGCCGTTTGTCACCTCATAATGTTGAGATGTTTCCATAAGCCCACTACAAACTTATTCTTTTCGTTGTTGATTTTTCCAACAACTCCGTTCAATTCTCCTTTGCAAGGATGCCTTCCAAATTCAATTGTGGTAGAAGTTGTCATTTTCTTCTCCGTCCCTTTATCCCAACGCTCTAACTCATATTCTTTCATTACGGAGGCATTGTGATGTTGTGCTCTTCACCCATCACATCGTTTTGGAGATCATGTTCTTTTCCTTACTTATCCATTTAACCGGAGTGTTGTGTCATCCATTCAAGTTCTTTCATCTTATCAAGTTTTGCCTCTCTTTTCAACCTCAGTGCTGTCTGAAATCCTTCTTACCCATTGTGCCATTCTTTCAATAGTTAGGAGGCGTGTGTTGTTGATTTCATCAAGTATCATCCCATCTTCTCAAGTTCATGTTCTATTCGTTCCATGTTCAGCAGGAGTCTTTTGAATTCTTCCCTCTCATCTTGTTTTAACGGAGTGGTTTGAATTCTATCTTGTCCATTAAACTCTTGATTCATGTATTTGCAACCTCTTGGTTCTCGTTGTATCCCTTGTTCCTCTTTTCTAACGGAGCGTTTTCAACTTTGCTCATCTTCGTTGTTTTCTTCATTTCAATTTGCTCAACCTCTCAAGGTTCTTTGGTTTCACTCATTGGTCAAAGAAGCAACTTAGTTTTACCTCTTCTCTTTCTTTTCCATTTCCCTCCGGTGCCATTCTAGATCTCGGGACGAGATCCTCTCGTAGTGGTGGAGTGTTGTAACGCCCCGAGACCGACGCTCCAGAAGACTTCCATATTTTGTGACCTCCGTGTGTTTCATTTATGCTTGCTCTTTTATTTTTTGCATTGCATCATGCCATCATGCCATCTTCTCATAAATCTTTTGCACCTCAACTAAATAAATTGCATAGATCTTTTGATCTATTTAAATCGAGGGAATTCACGATGGTGATTTCTCTTTATAATATATCCTCCGATATTAGTGGAGCTATTATAAAATAATTCCATTCTCTGGAGTTCACCCATTAACACACTTGCAAAATCCCAATGCCCTTTATTATTTCAATTCTTGGCCTCTAACTTTGCCATATGTTCTTTCTTGTTTTTAGGAGCTTCCCCAAAAATCACAACATTTTGGACCTTCCTTTACCTAGTCCTAGTTCAAACCTATTGAATTAAATTCAAATGATTTTGAATTTAATCTTGCAATCTTGCTCACTTCTATTTTCTTGGGACTAGTGCATTTTGTGAGTCCAAGAATATTATTTGCATGTGCTAATTCTTTGCCTATCCTTCTCTTTCTTTTCTTTCTCTTTTTCTGTTTTTGTTTAAATGGGAAAATGAGAGAGAAAAGAGAATCTGCAACCAACCAACCGGCCTCTTGGGCACGACCAACCAGGCCGGCCCACTAAATCTGACAGCCCGGCCGCCCACCCTTCTAACCCTTTGACTCCCGGCGATCCCCATCTCTCCTCCTCTTTCCCTCACGCCGCCACCACGCGCCGAGCCAGGAGGCAGGCTCCCTGCGCCCGATCCTCGCGCGACCCCTCTCCCTTTCCCTCGCGCCTCCTCCCTCCACCTCCGTCGGCTGCGCTGTCGCCTCCTTCTCGCCAAGCCACATCGCCAGTGCTCGGAGAGGCTCCTCGGCACCTGCTCGCCCATGGCGTCATCCTCTATGCCCAGCAGAAGCCCGCGTCGCTCGCCTCTCCCTCTCGCTGCCCCCGCGCTCCGCCCTCGCCGGAGAAGAGAAACCAGGCCGGAGCCTCGTCGCTACCCGGCGCCGTCGGCGACCACCGTGAGAACCCTGCGCGCAACCTTGCCGCCTTCTTTGCCGGCGCCTGCGTCTCTGCTGCATCGGGATGGCGCCCGTCGCTCGATCGGCTGGACCTCGCTGAACCGTCAAGCCCGCCCTTTGGACTGTTGCCTTGCATCTCCACGGCGCTTTCCATCCCGCCGCTGGGTATGCCCCTGCCTCGTCCTCGGTGGGGTGCTCCCGAATCCGCCCGCCGCTGCAGTTCGCAGCGCCTCTGCCTCCTCGCCATGGCGCCTCGCAAGCTTTCCTCTGACGCCTAGCCTCCTGTCTCCTGCCTCCCGCGTGCCCTTTGGTGCGTGTGTGCCAACGTCCATGGCCTCTCCAGCCTCCAGAAGCTCTGCTTCCCAGGCCGACGCCGGCCCCACTTCGTCTTGATGCTGCTCCTTTTGTTGTTGCCAAGGCCACTGAATCCAGTGACACAAGACACAAGTACCCCGACAAGACCCGGACTCCGAACGCCAAGTACAACTCGAACCCGAAGACCTCGGATCGTCAAGTTCGACTACCGCGTGTGTACAACTACGCGCCGACATATGCGACTACGAAGCGAGCGACTACTTCCCGGCGTCCGTGAACCACTACCGTCGCCCGAAGATGTTGGATTCGTCAAGTACCTCTCCAGCGAGCGTGTCGTCTACCTCCACGGCGACCGTGAGCGTCTACGAGATGTCGACGACCGTCGTCCCGTGAGCGTCTACTTCCCTCTCGAACTCGATCCGCCCGAAGCATGCGCTTGAAGGTATACCACGAGGCGACCGTCGTGGACCGAATGCATGTTGTATGAGATATGCGATATGTTTGCACCGTGCCCGTTTGTTTCGTGCACGTTCCTCGTTGCCATGCCGTCGACCGTGGGAACCGGGCGGGATCACCCACCATCTTGCATGACTTGTTCACGCCTCCTTTTGCATCGGTATCTCTGTGAGCTACCGGAACCGATATGTTGCCGTGGCATCATTTTCGGATATGTTGCCGTGGCATCATTTTCGGATATGTTGCCGTGGCACCATTTTTGTTTCGCCGCCGTGGCACCTTTTTTTGTTCCGCCATGGCGACAAATGCTCCTTAACATGCTCTTGTCAACATTTTCATACAAATTGCATAATACTTGCATATGTCATCCGCATCATGATAACAACAATTAAAATGTTTAAAACTTGTTGTTGCTTTAAATTGCTAAAGAACATATGGGGATTTTCGGAATGGTTGTTTGTTGTTCGGCCTCATTTAAACTTGCCTAAATAGCTAGTTTAATTATGCTTCACCTCTCGCCATGTTAACCAACATTTAATCTTGTCTTGTTCATAACGAGAGAACTAAATAATTAATGTGGTGTTTAGTCAATATGCAACTCGTTGCATATTGAGCTCCATAACTTGTAGTGTTGTTTGTGCATATTGCCATGCCATGTTTCATTAAACGGACATGCATCATCCTTGGTTGTGCATCATGCCATGTTTATTTGATGGTTGTTTACTATGTTGTTTGCTTCTTTCGGTTTGCTTCTCTCGTTAGCCGGTTTCGTTCGGAGTTGTGAGGATTCGTTCGACTACGTCCGTTTGTCTTCTTCATGGACTCGTTCTTCTTCCTTGCGGGATCTCAGGCAAGATGATCATACCCTCGAAATCACTACTATCTTTGCTATGCTAGTTTGCTCGCTCTTTTGCTATGCCAATGCTACGATGCCTACCATTTGCTTGTCAGCCTCCCAAATTGCCATGTCAAACCTCTAACCTTTGACACCATTCCTAGCAAACCGTTGATTGGCTATGTTACCGCTTTGCTCAGCCCCTCTTATAGCGTTGTTAGTTGCAGGTGAAGATTGAAGTTTGTTCCTTGTTGGAACACGGAGATGTTGGTCCTTGTTGGGACATGTTTACTTGTTGGGATATCACAATATCTCTTATTTAATTAATGCATCTATATACTTGGTAAAGGGTGGAAGGCTCGGCCTTATGCAGTGTTTTGTTCCCTCTTGCCGCCCTAGTTTCCGTCATATCGGTGTTATGTTCCCGGATTTTGCGTTCCTTACGGTTGGGCTATAATGGGAACCCCTTGACGATTCGCCTTAAGTAAAGCTTCTCGGCAATGCCCAACATTGGTTTTACCATTTGCACTAACAACCTACCACCTTCCCTTGGGTTCTGCGAGACTCAAGGGTCATCTTTATTTAACCCCGGGCGGTGCTCCTCTGAGTGTTGGTCGAACCGGGCTACTCTGAGGCCACCTCGGGAAACTTGAGGTTGGTTTTACTCGTAGCTAGACTCATCTGAGTGTGCCACGAGAAAGAGATATGTGCAGCTCCTATCGGGATTTGTCGGCACATTGAGGCGGTGTTGCTGGTTTAGTTTTACCTGTCGAAATGTCTTGTTGTGCGGGATACGAGTCGATCGGAGTGTCTTGGGTGGAGTCTATTCCTCCGTTGACCGTGAGAGCTTGTCATGGGCTAAGTTGGGACACCCTGCGAGGGATTTGAACTTTCGAGAGCCGTGCCAGCGGTTATGTGGCAGATGGGAATTTGTTAACGTCCGGTTGTAGAAGACCTGAAGTTGACCTTAATTAAAATACATCAACCGTGTGTGTAACCGTGATGGTCTCTTTCGTGAGTCAGGAAGTGATTTCTGATGTTGGAGTTATGCTTGGCGTGGGTTGTTATAGGATCACTTCTTGATCATACTTTTATCGACCGTGCTTTGCCTTCTCTTCTCGCTCTCTTTTGCGATTGTAGCCACCATATCGCTAGTTAAGCTTGCTGCAGCTCCACCTCATTACTCCATCCTTCCTATAAGCTTAAATAGTCTTGATCTCGCGGGTGCGAGATTGCTGAATCCCGTGGCTAACGGATACTTCCAAACCAGTTTGCGGTGCCTATGTTATCGGCGGTGGCGCAACCAAGCTCAAGGAGGAGCTCGATGAAGATCTTGCCCTTTGTGTTGTTTTGTTCTAGTTGATCGTGGTGGAGCCAGGTTGGGGTCGTCGGGGACCTTTATGCATTTGGGGTTCTTCTTTTATTTTGGTTCCGTAGTCGGACCTTGATTGTATCTGGATGATGTAATGCTTTATTCATGTAATTGTGTGAAGTGGCGATTGTAAGCCAACTATGTATCTCTTTCCTTATGTATTACATGGGTTGTGTGAAGATTACCTCACTTGCGACATTGCTTTCAATGCGGTTATGCCTCTAAGTCGTGCCCGACCGTGGGAGATATAGCCGCATCGAGGTATTCTGGTCGGGTCTTCTGGGAGAAGGAATATCCTTAGTTGACCGTGAGAGCTTGTGATGGGCTAAGTTGGGACACCCTGCAGGGTATAAACTTTTGAGAGCCGTGCCCGTGGTTATGTGGCGGATGGGAATTTGTTAATGTCCGGTTGTAGATAACTTGACACCTGATTCGAATTAAAAAGCATCAACCGCGTGTGTAGCCATGATGGTCTCTTTTCGGCGGAGTCCGGGAAGTGAACACGGTTTTTGGGTTATGTTTGACGTAAGTAGGAGTTCAGGATCACCTCTGGATCATTGTTAGCTTCACGACCGTTCCATTTGCTTTCTTCTCGCTCTTACTTGCATATGTTAGCCACCATATCATGCTTAGTCGCTGCTGCAACCTCACCACTTTACCCCTTCCTTTCCCATTAAGCTTTGCTAGTCTTGATACCCATGGTTATGGGATTGCTGAGTCCTCGTGGCTCACAGATTACTACAACAATAGTTGTAGGTACAGGTTATGCGATGATCATGGCCGAGTGATGTTTGATTGTTTTGGAGTTCTTCTTCCGCTTCTTATTCGATCGGGGATAGGTTCGGTCGGCTGACTGGCTGGCGGGGTGGATGTCATTTAGTTTACTGTTTGTGTTTCATCCGTAGTCGGATGGTGCTCTTATGTAAGATGTTGTATTAGTGTGGCATTGTATGCCTTTTGTATGTATCCCCATCTATTATGTAATGTTGATGTAATGATATCCACCTTGCAAAAGCGTCTTCAAGATCGCTTCTATCTTTAGTGGGACCTTGAGTTCCTTTAGGATAGGAATTAGCATCTTGGGCGTGACGATCAATCCACAGCCAAATCGTAAGTATCACGGACACGGTAATATTTCCGGCCTTTTCAATTTATCGTTTTTTAATGTGCTAGACCATGCATCTGTAGTCCGGCCTAGTCCAACATCGAGCTATCCTCCTCTTGGAGAATTCATTTGGACCATCGGCGTGAACAGCGGGTCCTTGACGGCCTCCTCCCCAAGGCGCGGACAACACCAGTGTTGTCTCAAAGATACCAGTCAAGGGGAGACCGTTCCGGTGATGCCGGAGGATAAAATCTCGGTTGCCGAACACATGGGGGAAAGACCCCTACGGACCCCAACAATGGGGGCCGCATCCAGTTCGACCCTCAGCCGAATACAGCTCTGGAGACCCAAGTGGCTCCGGATTCAGGCAGGCAGCCTTTCCCGAAGGAGGGGGGCAAGCCGCCTCCAGCGGTGACCTCTGTCCATCTAGAGGCACCGGATAGGTTGCTGGAAGCACTACAAGGCGCTTGCATTGTGGAAGAACACCGTACTCTTATGAGTACAATGATCGAGAAAGTCCAATCCACCAAAAATGGACTGACCGAAACATGCATTAGCCTTCTAACAGGCTTTGAGGTAAGTCACATAGTTGTAAAAGAATATCACCTTGTAGACGGTAGCCCTTGATGCTCTGTTTGGTGTTCGGAAAGAAAAACCGAACAGAGGATCAAAATAATTTTTGTAGGAGTCTAACATAATATGTCTATGTGATTAAGCAGGCGTCGGCTTGCTGGCTCTTTGTCGCTCACCTGCTGCGGAGGTCTCGGTTGAAGCACAATCTGGGCGGGCGAGGAAGCTTCGGCCTCGTGAAGAAGCAGGTGGAGGACAGCCAAGGTATGCACTAACTTGTGCTTATATTTAGGAAGGATGAAAGGTTAAATCTTGACTAAAGTGTCATGAACTTTATTAGGGCCGTGATCAAGTAGTGACCCTCAAGAGGCTTTGGCGGGGCCGAGGACAAAGCGGTGAAAGCGTGCCGCACGAGAAGTAGGAGGCCGGGTCAGCGAGTCGAACTTCCCAAGGCCCTCGAGCCATAAGATGCGAGCAAGCCGAGGCGCCCTCCGGAAATCGAGTGACCAAGAAGATCGCAGCGGGTAAGGCTTTTATTATGCAAAGCAAGTGTGTGAAGGAAACGTTCCTTTTACTTACTCGAATTTGGAGTTCTCCAGGAGCGTTTTAGGATATGCCACACAGCATATCAGATGCTGCATAGTTCTTTTGAGCCTAAGAAGGGAGCTTGATAACCCACAAGTATAGGGGATCATAGCAGTTTTTCGGTAGAGTATTCAACCCAAATTTATTGATTCGACACAAGGGAGCCAAAGAATATTCTCAAGTATTAGCAGCTGAGTTGTCAATTCAACCACTGCGTGGAAACTTAGTATCTGCAACAAAGTGTTTAGTAGCAAAGTAATATGATAGTGGTGGTAGCGGTAGCAAAAGTAAAAACTGACAAAAGTAATGTTTTTGGTATTTTGTAGTGATTATAACGATAGCAGCGGAAAAGTAAATAAGCATAAACGATTATATGGAAAACTTCGTAGGCACGGATTAGCAATGGATAATTATGTCGGATGTGGTTCATCATGTAACAGTCATAACATAGGGTGACACAGAACTAGCTCCAGTTCATCAATGTAATGTAGGCATGTATTCCGAATATAGTCATACGTGCTTATGGAAAAGAACTTGCATGACATCTTTTGTCCTACCTTCCCGTGGCAGCGGGGTCCTAATGGAAACTAAGGGATATTAAGGCCTCCTTTTAATAGAGAACTGGAACAAAGCATTAGCACATAGTGAATACATGAACTCCTCAAACTACGGTCATCACGGGAGTGGTCCGATTATTGTCACTTGAGGTTGCGGATCATAACACATAGTAGGTGACTATAGACTTGCAAGATAGGATCTAGAACACAAATATATTCATGAAAACATAATAGGTTCAGATCTGAAATCATGGCACTCGGGCCCTAGTGACAAGCATTAAGCATAGCAAAGTCATAGCAACATCAATCTCGAACATAGTGGATACTAGGGATCAAACCCTAACAAAACTAACTTCGATTACATGATAAATCTCATCAACCCATCACCGTCCGGCAAGCCTACGATGCAATTACTCACACGGTGGTGAGCATCATGAAATTGGTGATGGATGATGGTTGATGATGGCGGCGACGGCGAATCCCCTCTCCAGGCCCGAGCGGACTCTAGATCAGCCCTCCAGAGAGATTAGGGCTTGGTGGCGGCCGTGTCGTAAAAGCGATGAAACTTTCTCTCGATTTTTTCTCCCGAAAGCCAATATATGGAGTCGGAGTTGGCGTCGGAGGGCCACCGAGGCCACGAGGTAGAGGCGCGCCCGGGGGGCGCGCCCCTACCCTCGTGAAGCAGTGTGGGCCCTGGCCTTCATCTTTAGCGAGATTTTTATTATTTATTCTAAGATATTCCATGGAGTTTGGTCATTCGAGAACTTTTGTTTTCTGCACATAAAACAACACCATGGCAATTTTGCTGAAAACAGCGTCGGTCCGGGTTAGTTCCATTCAAACCATACAAGTTAGAGTCCAAAACAAGGGCAAAAGTGTTTGGAAAAGTATATACGACGGAGACGTACCAAATCCCCCAAGCTTAAACTCTTGCTTGTCCTCAAGTAATTCAGTTGACAAACTGAAAGAGAAAAAGAAAAAACTTTTACAAACTCTGTTTGCTCTTGTTGTTGTAAACATGAAAAGCCAGCATTCAAGTTTCAGCAATTATTATGAACTAACCATACTCACAGTAACACGTAGGTCTCACAATTACTAATATCAATAGCATAATCAGCTAGCGAGCCATAATAATAAAACTCGGATGACAACACTTTCTCCAAATAATTATAACATGATATAACAAAATGGCATCTTGCTAGCCCTTTACGAGACCATAAAACATAAATCACGAGCACCTTTAGAGATCAGGGTGACTAAACATTGTAATTCATGGTAAAAGGATCCGATCAAGTCATACCCAATATAAACCAATAATAATGAATGCAAGCGACAGCGTGCTCTCCGGTGGTGCTTTTTAATAAGAAGGGTGATGACTCAACATAAAGTAAGCAGATAGGCCCTTAGCGAAAAGCGAGATTTGTAGAGGTGCGAGCTTGGTTTTGAGATAGAGATAAATTATATTTTGAGCGGCATACTTTCATTGTCAACATAACAACTAAAAAGGCAGCGATATCTTCCATGCTAAACAGATTATAGGAGGTTCCCAAACAGAATGGTAAAGGTTATACTCCCCTCCTCCACAAGCATCAATCCATGGCTTGCTCGAAACAACGAGTGCCTCCAACATTCAACGGGTCCCAAGGGAGTTTTGTTTGCGATTATTTTGATTTAGTTTGCATAAAGCATGGGATGGGCATCCCGAATACCAGCCATTTTCTCGTGAATGAGGAGCGGAGTCCACTCCTCTTGAGAATAACCCACCTAACACGGAAGATAAGGGCAGCTCTAGTTGACACATGAGCTATTCGAGCATGCAAAACAGAATGTTTATTTGAAGGTTTAGAGTTCGGCACATACAAATTTACTTGGAACGGCAGGTAAATACCGCATATAGGAAGGTATAGTGGACTCATATGGAACAACTTTGGGGTTTAAGGAGTTTGGATGCACAAGCATGAAGGAAATATACCCTAGAGGCAATAATAAAGTTATTATTTATTTCCTCATATCATGATAAATGTTTATTATTCATGCTAGAATTGTATTAACCGGAAACATGATACATGTGTGAATACATAGACAAACATATAGTCACTAGTATGCCTCTACTTGACTAGCTCATTAATCAAAGATGGTTATGTTTCCTAACTATAGACATGTGTTGTCATTTGATTAGTGGGATCACATCATTAGAAGAATGATCACGATTGACATGACCCATTCCGTTAGCCTAGCACTTGATCGTTTAGTATCTTGCTATTGCTTTCTTCATGACTTATACATGTTCACGTAACTATGAGAATTATGCAACTCCGTTTACGGAGGAACACTTTAGGTACTACCAAGCGTCACAATGTGGCGGGTGATTATAAAGAAGTACTACAGGTGTCTCGAAGGTACATGTTGAGTTGGCGTATTTGAGATTAGGTTTTGTCACTCCGATTGTCGGAGAGGTATCTCTGGGCCCTCTCGGTAATGCACATCACTATAAGCCTTGCAAGCAATGTAACCAATGAGTTGGTTACAGGATGATGCATTACGTAATGAGTAAAGAGACTTGCGATGCGAGATTGAACTAGGTATTGGATACCGATGATCAAATCTCGGGCAAGTAACATACCGATGACAAAGGAACAACGTATGTTGTTATGCGGTTTGACCGATAAAGATCTTAAGTAGAATATGTAGGAACCAATATGGGCATCGAGGTTCCGCTATTGGTTATTGACGAGAAGAGTTCTAGGTCATGTCTACATAGTTCTCGAACCGTAGGGTCCATGCGCTCAACGTTACGATGACAGTTTTATTATGAGTTTATAAGTTTTGATGTACGAAGTTTGTTGGTCTCGGATGTGATCACGGACATGGCGAGAGTCTCGAAATGGCGAGACATAAAGATCGATATATTGGAAACCTATATTTGGACATCGGAATCGTTCGGGTGAAATCGGCATTTCTGCAGATGCAGGAGGTTAACGGAACCCCGGGGTTATTGAGGCCTACATGGGCCTCGAGGAGAAAGAGGAAGGAGGCGAGGAGGGGCGCGCCTCCCTTCCTAGTCCGAATAGGACAAGGGAAGAGGCGGCCCCTTCCTTCCCTCTTCCTCCTCTTCCCCTTCTCCTACTCCTACTTGGAAGATGGAGTCCTACTCCCGGTGGGAGTAGGACTCCCCCCTGGCGCCCTCCTTGGCCAACCGTCTCCTACCCCTGGCTCCTTTATATCTGAGGCGGGGGCACCCATAGACACACAAGTTGATCTACGGATGGTTCCTTAGCCGTGTCGGTGCCCCTTCCACCATATTCCACCTCGGTCGTATCGTCGCGGAGTTTAAGCGAAGCCCTGCACGTAGAACATCATCACCGTCCTGCGCCGTCGTCTTGTGGAACTCATCTCGGAGCTTTCTTTGGATCGGAGGCGGAGATCGTCATCAGTGAGCGTGTGCTGAACTCCGAGGTGTCGTGCGTTCGGTGCTTGGATCGGTCGGATCGTGAAGGCGTCGACTACATCAACAGCGTTGTGCTAGCGCTTCCTCTTCACGGTATCACGAGTGCGTGGACAACCTCTCCCTCTTGTTGCTATGCCATCACCATGATCTTGCGTGTGCGTAGGAAATTTTTGAAATTACTATGTTACCCAATAGTGGCATCCGAGCCTAGGTTTTATGTGTTGATGTTATATGCGAGTAGAACACAAGTGAGTTGTGGGCGATACAAGTCATCTTGCTTACCACCATGTCATACTTTGGTTGGCGGTATTGTGAGATGAAGCAGCCGGACCGACATTACAGCGTGTCGCTTCGCGAGACTGGTTTCACCGTTCGAGCACTCGTTCTTAAAGGTGACAGGCGGGTGTCTGTCTCTCTCACTTTAGCTGAATCGAGTGTGGCTATGCGGTCCTTGCGAAGGTTAAAACAGCACTAACTTGCGAACTATCGTTGTGGTTTTTGATGCGTGGTAAACGGTTCTTGCTAAGCCCGTAGCAGCCACGTAAAATTTGCAACAACAAAGTAGAGGGCGTCTAACTTGTTTTACATGACATGTTGTGATGTGATATGGTCAAGGCGTGATGCTATATTTTATTATGCGAGATGATCATGTTTTGTAACCAAAGTTATCGACCCTTGGCGAGAGCCATATAGTTGTCGCTTTATTATGCGAAATGCAAGCATACTGTAATTGCCTTACTTTATCACTAAGCGGTAGCGATAGTCGTAGAAGCAATAGGCGCGTAGCGACAACGATGCTACTATGGAGATCAAGGTGTCGCGCCGGTGGCGATGGTGATCACGATGGTGCTTGGAGATGGAATCACAAGCACAAGATGATGATGGCCATATCATATCACTTATATTGATTGCATGTGATGTTTATCCTTTATGCATCTTATCTTGCTTTTATTGGCGGTAGCATTTTAAGATGATCTCTCACTAATAATCAAGAAGTGTTCTCCACGAGTATGCACCGTTGCGAAAGTTCTTCGTCTTTGGCGTGATGATCGGGTGTGATAGGCTCTACGTTCATATACAACAGGTGCAAAACATTTGCACCGCGAATACTCATGTCATACTTGCGAGCCTAGCATATCTGAGATATGGCCTCGGAACACGGAGACCGAAAGGTCGAGCGTGAATCATATAGTAGATATGATCAACATAGTGATGTTCACCATTGAAACTACTCCATCTCACGTGATGATGGGACATGGTTTAGTTGATTTGGATCACGTGATCACTTAGATGACTAGAGATGTCTGTCTAAGTGGGAGTTCTTAAGTAATATGATTAATTGAACTTAAATTTATCATAAACTTAGTACTGATAGTATTTTGCTTGTCTATGTTTGTTTGTAGATAGATGGCTCGTCTTTGTTGTTCCATTGAATTTTAATCGTTCCTTGAGAAAGCAAAGTTGAAAGATGATGGTAGCAATTACGGAATTGGGTCCGTAACCTAAGGATTATCCTCATTGCTGCGGAAAAGTTCGTCCTGGAAGCACCGCTGGGTGCGAACTGCTTCTTGATGCATCGGCGATGTTAGAACGTCTGGCGAGCAAAGTGATGACTACTCGATAGTCGATGTGCCATGCTACGGCTTAGAACCGGGCCTTCAGCGGCGTTTTGAGCGTCATGGAGCATATGAGATGTTCGAGGAGTTGAAGTTAATATTTCAAGTAAATACCGGATTGAGAGATATGAAGTCTCCAATAAGTTCTCAGCTGCAAGATGGAGGAGAATAGTTGTCGGTGAACATATACTCAAAATGTGCGGGTATAATAATCACTTGATTCAGCTGCGAGTTAATCTTCACGATGATAGTGTCATTGACAGAATTCTCCAATCACGCCACCAAGCTACAAGAGCTTCGTGATGAACTATAATATGCAAGGGATGAACAAGACTATTCGAGCTCTTAGCAATGCTAAAAACAGCGGAGGTAGAAATCAGAAGGAGCATCAAGTGTTGATGGTTAACAAGACCACCAGTTTCAAGAAGAAGGGCAAAGGGAAGAAGAAGGGAACTTCAAAAAGAGCGGCAAGCAAGTTCTGCTCAAGAGAAGAAACCCAAATGCGGACCTAAGCCTAAAAGCGAGTGCTTCTATTGCAAGCGGTGGACATTGGGCGGAACTGCCCCAAGTATTTGGCGGATAAGAAGGATGGCAAAGTGAACAAAGGTATATGTGATATACATATTATTGATGTGTACCTTACTAATGCTCATGATGGCGCTGGATATTTGATCTTGGTTACATTGCTAATATTTGCAACTCGAAGCAGGGACTACGGATTAGCGAAGATTGGCTAAGGATGAGGTGACGATGCGGCGTGGGAAATGGTTCAAAGTCGATGTGATCGCGGTGACGCTACCTCTACATCTACCATCGGGATTAGTTTTAGACCTAAATAATTGTTATTTGGTGCGGCGTTGAGCATGAACATTATATCTGGATCTTGTTTGATGCGAGGCGGTTATTCATTCATCGAGAGAATAATGGTTGTTCTATTTATATGAGTAATATCTTTTATGGTCATGCACCCTTGAAGAGTGGTCTATTTTGTTAAATCTCAATAGTAGTGATACACATGTTCATAGTGTTGAAACCAAAAGATCTGAGTTGATAACGATAGTGCAACTTATTTGTGTACTTGTCGTTTAGGTCATATCGATTAAAGCGCATGAAGAAACTCCATCTTGATGGGCTTTTGGAATCACTTGATTATGAATCACTTGGTACTTGCGAACCGTGCCTTATGGGCAAGATGACTAAAACGCCGTTCTCGGATCTATGGGCGAGCAAGCTGATTTGTTGGAAATCATACATCTTGATGTTTGTGGTCAATGAATGTTGAGGCTCATGGCGGATATCGTTATTTTCTCACCTTCATAGATGATTTGAGCGAGATATGGGTATATCTACTTAATGAAACACAAATGCGGAACATTTGAAAAGTTCAAAAAATTTGAGTGAAGTGGAAAATCATCGTAACAAGAAAATAAAGTTTCTGATCGATCATGGAGGAGAATATTTGAGTTCTGAGTTTAGTCTACGCACTTGAAACAATGCGGAATAGTTTCACAACTCCGCCACCGGAACACCACAATGAAATGGTGTGTCAAACATAATGTCGTACTTTACTAGATATAGTGCGATCTATGATGTCTCTTCTTGATTTACGGCTGTCGTTTTGGGGTTATGCTTTAGAGACGGCCGCATTCACGTTAAATAGGGCACCATCAAAATCCGTTAAGGCGACACCTTATGAACTATGGTTTGGCAAGAAACCAAAGTTGTCATTTCTTAAAGTTTGGGGCTGCGATGCTTATGTGAAGAAACTTCAACGGATAAGCTCGAACCCAAATCGAATGTGTCTTCATAAGATACCCAAAAGAAACTATTGGGTACACCTTCTATCACAGATCTGAAGGCAAGATTTTCATTGCTAAAATCGGATCCTTTCTAGAGAAGGAGTTTCTCTCGAAAGAAGTGAGTGGGAGGAAAGTAGAACTTGATGAGATAACTGTATCTACTCCCTTATTGGAAAGTAGTTCATCACAAGAACTGGTTCTGTGACAACTACACCAATCGGTGAGGAAGCTAATGATATTGATCATGAAACTTGAGATCAAGTTTCTCTTGAACCTCGTGGGTCTACGAGTAAGATCCGCGCAGTGATGCGGTAATCCTATTACGGAAGTCATGTTACTTGACCATGATGAACCTACGAACTATGAGGAAGCGATGATGAGCCCAGATTCATAAAATGGCTAGAGGCCATGAAATCGAGATGGGATCCATGTATGAAAACAAAGTATGGACTTTGGTTGACTTGCCCGATGATGGGCAAGCCATTGAGAATAAATGGATCTTTAAGAAGAAGACTAACGTTGATGGTAATGTAACTGTCTATAAAGCTCGACTTGTTGCGAAAGGTTTTCGACAAGTTCAAGGGGTTGACTACGATGAGACTTTCTCACCCGTAGCGATGCTTAAGTCTGTCCGAATCATGTTAGCTATTGCTGCATTTCATGATTATGAAATTTGGCAATGGATGTCAAAACTGCATTCTTGAATGGATTTCTAGAAGAAGAGTTGTATAAGATGCAGCCAGAAGGTTTTGTTGATCCAAAAGGTGCTAACAAAGTGTGCAAGCTCCAGCGATCCATTTATGTACTAGTGCAAGCGTCTCGGAGTTGGAATAAACGTTTTGATAGTGTGATCAAAGCATATGGTTTTATCTGAGACTTTTGGAGCTTTGTATTTACAAGAAAGTGAGTGGGAGCTCTGTAGCATTTACGATATTATATGTAGATGACATATTATTAATTGGAAATGATATAGAATTCTGGATAGCATAAAGGGATACTTGAATAAAAGTTTTTCAATGAAAGACCTCGGTGAAGCTGCTTACATATTGGGCATCAAGATCTATAGAGATAGATCAAGGCGCTTAATAGAACTTTCACAAAGCACATACCTTGACAAAATTTTGAAAAAGTTCAAAATGGATCGAGGCAAGAAAGGGTTCTTGCCCGTGCTACAAGGTGTGAAGTTGAGTCAAACTCAATGCCCGACCACGGCGAGAAGATAGAGAAAATGAAAGATGTTCCTATGCTTGACCATAGGCTCTATCATGTATGCAATCTTGTGTACCGGACTGGCGTATGTAGCAATAAGCTTGGCGGGAAGGTGCCAAAGTAATCGAGGTGGATCCTTTGGACAGCGGTCAAGAACATCCTAAAATACGAAAAGGACTAAGGATATGTTTCTCGTATATGGAGGTGACAAAGAGCTAGTCGTAAATGGTTATGTCGATGCAAGCTTTGACAGCGATCGGACGATTCTAAATCGCAAACCGGATCGTATTTTTTAAATGGTGGAGCTGTAAGTTGGTGCAGTTCTAAACAAAGCGTCGTGGCGGGATCTACATGTGAAGCGGAGTACATAGCTACTTACGAAGCAGCAAATGAAGAGTGCGGATGAAGGAGTTCATTTCCGATCTAGGTGTCATACCTAGTGCATCGAGACCAATGAAGATCTTCTGTGACAATCTTGGTGCAATTGCCTTGGCAAAGGAATCAAGATTTCACAAGAGGACCAAGCACATCAAGAGGCGCTTCAATTCCATTCGGGACCAAGTCCAAGTGGGAGACATAGAGATTTGCAAGATACATACGGATCTGAATGTTGCAGAACCGTTGACTAAGCCTCTCTCACGAGCAAAACATGATCGGCACCAAGACTCCATGGGTGTTAGAATCATTACTATGTAATCTAGATTATTGACTCTAGTGCAAGTGGAAGGCTGAAGGAAATATGCCCTAGAGGCAATAATAAAGTTATTATTTATTTCCTCATATCATGATAAATTTTTATTATTCATGCTAGAATTGTATTAACGGAAACATGATACATGTGTGAATACATAGACAAACATATAGTCACTAGTATGCCTCTACTTGACTAGCTCATTAATCAAAGATGGTTATGTTTCCTAACCATAGACATGTGTTGTCATTTGATTAGTGGGATCACATCATTAGAAGAATGATGTGATTGACATGACCCATTCCGTTAGCCTAGCACTTGATCGTTTAGTATCTTGCTATTGCTTTCTTCATGACTTATACATGTTCTGTAACTATGAGAATTATGCAACTCCGTTTACGGAGGAACACTTTGGGTACTACCAAGCGTCTGGCGTAACTGGGTGATTATAAAGGAGTACTACGGTGTCTCGAAGGTACATGTTGAGTTGGCGTATTCGAGATTAGGTTTTGTCACTCCGATTGTCGGAGAGGTATCTCTGGCCCTCTCGGTAATGCACATCACTATAAGCCTTGCAAGCAATGTAACCAATGAGTTGGTTACAAGATGATGCATTACGTAGCAGTAAAGAGACTTGCGATAGCGAGATTGAACTAGGTATTGGATCTTGACGATCAAATCTCGGGCAAGTAACATACCGATGACAAAGGAACAATGTATGTTGTTATGCGGTTTGACGATAAAGATCTTCGTAGAATATGTAGGAACCAATATGGGCATCCAGGTTCGCTATTGTTTATTGACGAGAAGAGTTCTAGGTCATGTCTACATAGTTCTCGAACCGTAGGGTCCTTGCGCTTAACGTTACGATGGCGGTTTTATTATGAGTTTATAAGTTTTGATGTGCGAAGTTTGTTGGTCCGGATGTGATCACGGACATGAGCGAGTCTCGAAATGGTCGAGACATAAAGATCGATATATTGGAAGCCTATATTTGGACATCGGAATCGTTCGGGTGAAATCGGCATTTCTAGAGATGCAGGGAGGTTACGGAACCCCAGGGGGTTATTGGGCCTACATGGGCCTCGAGGAGAAGAGGAAGGAGGAAGGAGGGGCGCGCCTCCCTTCCTAGTTCGAATAGGACAAGGGAAGAGGCGGCGCCCCCTTTCCTTCCCTCTTCCTCCTCTTTCCCCTTCTCCTACTCCTACTTGGAAAGAAGAGTCCTACTCCCGGTGGGAGTAGGACTCCCCCCTGGCGCGCCCTCCTTGGCCAGCCGTCTCCTCCC
>JAHHZJ010001942.1:0-31629 GCA_021437245.1 Aegilops speltoides
CCTGCGTTTAACTTTTAATTAGATCGCTGGCTGGAAGCGTCGCTCTCGACCACCATCATGGATCGCGACCTTGTCCCCCACTGGAGTTGGCAATGGCGATGGGGCCGGTAGGCGACGTGTAGAGTGCTCCTCCGCGGGTCAAAGGGGAGGAGAGGAGGAGGTGCTGCTCCTGCTCCCACGCGTGAACCGACGCTCCGGATCGAACGTTCGTCGCTGGATCGGTGTAGGTGGCTTACACGGCCGGCAATTACAACGTTGTTGGGAGCTAAACAAAGGAACAACGGCGGAAGAGACGTTCCAGACGCCGCGTGTTTGTTTCTACTACTAACTTTCTGTTCTAGTAGTACTACTACGTAGCATGGTTATGGCCGCCTATGATGGTCATCACCTGCATCATCCATAGCGTACTAATGTATGAGCACTTTTTCCTTTGGTGAGGTGGTGTCTCCTTGGCTGGCGAGGTTAGAATTTTTTGTCATGTGACCAGATTTGATGTCAGGTGCTTCACAACTATGTAAGAGTTCAGCGGCGCGCTACTTGCGCCTCGAGCGCTAGCCCTTACAGACACGTACACAAATAGTTTGTATTAGAAGAACAAATTTTGAATTCCAAAATTGTTCGCGCCTGATTTGAAAAATGTTGAATTAAAAAAAACACGATTTGAAAAACCAGGAAATGTTCATGGATTTGGAAACTATAAACAAAAAAATAAGAGACAAAAAGAAACAGTGAAAAACTTAAGGTTAAAACAAGAAAATGAAAAGATAAAAAAAACCTGTTTTGAAAGGTTGGGACACATACCAAATAGGATCCCGAGTTTCTGAGCCCAAGCCCAGTCCAAATCTACACGCCTACACACGCCTTTGGGCCATCCCATGTTCTCAGCGCCTCTCAAATAGAAAAAATGCCTCTTTCGTTGAAGCATTTTCTAGCGCATGCCCAAATTTGAAGAGCAACCATGAGGTTACTTTTAGTGGGCGGGAGCAGCGTCACTTGGGCGTTATTAGAGCAACTCTAGCCAGAACCCGCATCCCATCGGTTGGAGCGTTGCGAGAAAATTAAAAATTTTTCTCTACGGTTTCACCAAGATCCATCTATGAGTTCATCTAAGCAGCGAGTCAAGGGAGTGAGTTTGCATCTACATACCACTTGTAGATCACGTGCGGAAGCTTGCAAGGGATGGTGATGATGGAGTCGTACTCGGCGTGATTCAGATCACCGATGTCCAAAGTCTTTGAATGGACCGAACACCTCGCGTTCAACACGTGCAGGGACGGGAGGCGTCTCCTCCTTCTTGATCCAAGGGGAAGGAGAGGTTGAGAAGATCGCTCAGCGCTACGGCAGTGCGTGGTGGTGTTGGTGCAGTGACTCTTCCAGGAGGCCATAAGCGTGTGGAGGAGAGATGTGTTGGGGAGGAGGCTGCGCCTTGAGGTGTGTCACAGCCACTCCCTCACCCCTCTGTTATAGGGGAAGGGGCAGGGCCGACCCTCTAGATGGGATCTGGGGGGAGGCGGCGGCAGGGAGGGGACTTGCCCCCAAGCAGGCGCCCAGCTGGGGTTTGGCCAACCCTAGGCGCATGGGCCCAAGGTGGGCGCCCAGCCCTCCAGAGGCTGGCTTCCCCCTTCAGGCCCATGTGGCCTCCAGGAGGTGGTCTCCTCGGTGGACCCCTAGAACCTCTCCATTGGTCAGGTACAATCACTGATAGAACCCGGAACTTCCGGTGTCAAGTATGACAGCTTCCATATATAAAACTTCACCTCCGGACCATTTGAACTCCTCGTGGCGTCCAGGGATCTCATCCGGGAATCAAGACAACATTGAGTAGTCACATACTAGTCTTCCTAATAACCCTAGCGTGAACCTTAAGTGTGTAGACCCTACGGGTTAGGAGACATCTTGAGACATAGGGAGACCCTCTCGGCCAATAACCAACGGCGGGATCTGGATACCCATGTTGGCTCCACATGCTCCTCGATGATTTCGCCGGTTGAACCACGATATTGAGGATTGATCAAACCACACCATACAATTCCCTTTGTCAATCGATGCGTTACTTGCGAGACTTCGATCGCCGGTATCCCAATACCTTGTTCGATCGTTCTGCGGCGTCAACTACTCGTCTGTAATGCATGATCCGTGGCCAACACCTTGTGCGCCAGGCTCATTATGATGATGCATTACGAGTGGGCGAAGATACCTCTCGAATCATCACGGATGACAAATCCGGTCTCGATCCGTGCCAACCAGCAGACACTTTGAGATACACCTGTAGTGCACCTTTATAGTCACCCGATTCGTTGTGACGTTTGATACACCCAAAGCACTCTCACGGTATCAGGAGTTACGATCTCATGGTCGAAGGAAGAGATACTTGACATTGGCAAAGCTCTAGCAAAGCGAACTACGATCTTTGTGTTGGAAATATGCCCTAGAGGCGATAATAAAAGGATTATTATATTTCAATGTTCATGATAATTGTCTTTTGTTCATGCTATAAGCGTATTATCCGGAAATCGTAATACGCGTGTGAACACTTAGACCCAATGAGTCCCTAGTGAGCCTCTAGTTGACTAGCTCGTTGTGATCAATAGATAGTCATGGTTTCCGACTATGGACATTGGATGTCGTTGATAGCGGGATCACATCATTAGGAGAATGATGTGATGGACAAGACAATCATAAGCACAGCATAAAGATCATTATAGTTCGTTTGCTAGAAGCTTTGCCAATGTCAAGTATCTATTCCTTCGACCATGAGATCGTGTAACTCCGGTTGCCCGTAGGCCGCCGCAGGTGTATCAAGCGTCACAGCGTAATGGCTGGGTGACTATAAAGGTGCATTACGGTATCTCCGAAAGTATCTGTTGGGTTGACACGGATCGAGGCGGGATTTGTCACTCCGTGTACGGAGAGGTATCTCTGGGCCCACTCGGTAATGCATCATCATAATGAGCTCAATGTGACCAAGGTGTTGGTCACGGGATCATGCATTCAGTGTGAAGTAAAGTGACTTGCCGATGTTGATGTGGGCTGAGTATTGGGATACCCGGCGATCGAATCTCGAACAAATGTACGATACCCGATTGACAAAGGAATTGCATACGAGGTTTGATCGAATCCTCGACATCGTGGTTCAACCGATAAATCATCGAGGAGCATGTAGGAGCCAACATGAATATCGTCTCGGTCAGAACCCGATGACATAAAGGTGGTAAGTCAAGTATGTGACCACCGAATGTTGTTGAGTCGGATGAGATCGGGACGTCGCCGAGAGTCAGAAGGTCAGGAAATAATATATAGGAAGTGGTGTTTGACCATCGGGAAGTTCAGAGGGTTCGGTAAATGCCGGGACCACCGGGAAGGTGAGGGTCCACCCGGGTGGAGCCACCCTATCGGAGGGCCCCATGGACCCAAGGGGAGGAGACCCAGCCCACAGGGGGCTGGTCGCCCTAAGACCTAGCGCCTAGGGTTGAAACATACAGGGGTGGGCGCCCCATTGGCCCAGGGGCACTCCACCCCTTGGCGCCCCCCTGGAGATTGGATCTCGAGGTAGCCACCCCAGGTGCCTATATAAAGGAGGGGAGCTGCACAACTCCCAAGGGGCAGCTGTACCCATCTCCTCCTCCAGAGCTCGTGAAGCCAGCCGAATCTTGCTTCTCCCCATCATCACAGCGTCGTCTTTGGGGTGGAGCCTCAACCTCTCCTTCCCCTTGCTGGATCAAGAAGGAGGAAGCGTCCGTCCCACGACGTGTGTTGGTAGCAGAGGTGCTGTCAGATTCAGCACTTCTCCATCTGAATCACGTTGACTCCATCGTGCTAGGGTGCGATCTGTTCATCAGAGCTAGGTCTGCTAGGTCTAATGTAGAACACAAGTTGTTGTGGGCGTTGATCTTGTCATCTTACTTGCCTCTCTAGTCTTTTCTTGCTCAGCGGTATTGTGGGATGGGCGGCCGGACCAACCTTACGCGTGCTTACGTGGGGGCAGGTTTCCTGGTGACATGCACTGATTGCATAAGGTGGGCTGGCCGGTGTCATCTCTCTCCACTTTAGTTGGAGGCGGAATCGATGAACAGGGGCCCTTATGAAGGGTAAATAGAAGTTGACAAAATCACGTTGTGGTGATTCGTAGGTAAGCGTTCTTGCTAGAGCCCAATTGCAGCCCGCGTAAAAGATGCAACAACAATTGAGGGCGTCTAACTTGTTTTTGCGGCGATTGATCATGTGATGTGATATGGCGAAGTTGTGATGAATGATGAATTGTGATGTATGAGATCATGTTCTTGTAATAGGATTCACGACTTGCATGTCGATAAGTATGACAACCGGCGGAGAATATAGGAGTTGTCTTTATTTTTTGTATGACCTGCGTGTCATTGAAGACGCCATGTAAACCACTTTACTTCATTACTAAGCGCGTTAGTCATAGAAGTAGAAGTAGTCGTTAGCGTGACAACTTCATGAACACGATGATGGAGATCATGATGATGGAGATCATGGTGTCAAGCGGTGACAAGGTGATCATGGAGCCCGAAGATGGAGATCGATGGAGCTTGATGATATTGGCCATATCATGTCACAACTATATAATTGCATGTGATGTTTATTATGTTTATGCATCTTGTTTACTTAGGACGACGGTAGTAAATAAGATGATCCTTACAAAATTTCAAAAGTGTTCTCCCTAGCATGCACCGTTGCTACGGTTAAATGCGTTTCTAAGCACCGCGTGATGATCGGGTGTGATGGATCCTTACGTTCACATACAGCGGGTGTAAGACAGTTTTACAATGAAAACACTTAGGGTTAACTTGGCGAGCCTAGCATGTCGCAGACATGGCCTCGGAACACGGAGACGAAAGGTCGAACACGAGTCGTATGGAAGATCGATCAACATGAAGATGTTCACAGCGATGACTAGTCCGTCTCACGTGATGATCGGACACGGGCTTGTCGACTCGGATCGTGTATCACTTAGATGACTAGAGGGATGTCTAATCTAAGTGGGAGTTCATAATTTTGATTAAGAACTTTATTATCATGAACTTAGTCTAAAACCTTTGCAAATATGTCTTGTAGATCAATGGCCGCGCTAATGTCAACATGAACTTCAGCGTTCTAGAAAACCAAGCTGAAAGATGATGGCAGCAACTATACGGACTGGTCGGAACACGAGATCATCCTCATAGCTGCCGGGAAGCAATATGTCCTAGAAGGACCGCTAGGTGCCGCTCCGTCCCGAAGAACCAGGCGTTATGAGCGGCAGCAAACTTCGTCTGATGATTACTCCCTCGTTCGATGCGGCATGCTCTACTGACTTAGAACCGGGGCTCCAAAAGCGTTTTGAGCATCACGGAGCATATGAGATGTTCGAAGAGCTGAAACTAGTTTTCCAAGCTCATGCCCGGGTCGAGAGATATGATGTCTCCGACAAGTTCTACAGTTGTAAGATGGAGGAGAACAGTTACGTCGTGAACACATCACGAAGATATGCAGGTTTACAACGTATGACCCAGTTGAACATTAACCTCCGAGATGAGGCGGTCATTGGCAGAATCCTCGATCGCTCCCACCAAGCTACAAGAGCTTTGTGATGAACTACAACATGCGAGGATGGTAAAGACCATTCTGAAGTGTTCTCAATCTTTGAAGTCGGCGCGAGGCTGAAATCAGAAAGAACATCAAGTGTTGATGGTCAATAAGACCACTAAGTTCAAGAAGGGCAAGGTAAGAAGAACTTCAAGAAGGGCGGCAGGATGTTGCAGCGCTGGTAAGCTTTGCGGGAAGAAGTCAAAAGAATGGACCCAAGCACGAGGCGGAGTGCTTTTATTGCAAGGAAAGAACCTTGGAAGCGAACTGCCCCCAAATACTTAGCGGATAAGAAGGCAGCAACACCCAAGGTATATTTGATATACATGTAATTGATGTGTACCTTACCGATTGCTAAGTAGTAACTCACAGGTATTTGATCTCGGTGCCGTTGCTCACATATGTAACTCCGCAATGAGGCTGCCGGAATAAGCGGAGGCTGGCGAAGGGCGAGGTGACGATCTTGTCGGGGAATGGTTCGAGGATTCGATGTGATGCCGTCGGCACGCTGCCTCTACATTTACCTCACAGGATTAGTTTTAAACCTCAATAATTGTTATTTAGTGCCAAGTTTGAGCATGAACATTGTATCTCGGATCTCGTTTGATCTGAGATGGCTACTCATTTAAGTCACGAGAATAATGGTTGTTCGATTTATATGAGAGATATGTTTTATGGTCATGCTCAGATGGTCAATGGTTTATTCTTAATGAATCTCGGCGTAATATTACACATGTTCATAGTGTGGATGCCAAAGATGTAAAGTTGATAATGATAGTCCCACATACTTGTGTACTTTGCCCTGTGGTCACATTGGTGTCAAAGCGCATGGAAGAAGCTCCATGCTGATGGACTTTTAGAGTCTCTTGATTATGAATCGTTTGACACATGCGAACCTTGCCTCTTAGGCAAAATGACCAAGACTCTAGTTCTCTAGGAACAATGGGCGAGCAACCAACTTGTTGGAAATCATACATCTTGATGTGTGCGGTCCAATGGCGTTGAGGCTCGTGGAGGATATCGTTATGTTCTCACTCTCTTGATGACTTAAGTAGATATGGGTATGTCTACTTAATGAAACACAAGTCTAAGACCTTTGAAAAGTTCAAGGAATTTCAGAGTGAGGTGGAGAATCAGCGTGACGAGAAAGATAAAGTTCCCTGATCGGATCGTGGAGGAGAATATTTAAGTCACGAATTTGGCACACACTTAAGAAAATGTGGAATCGTTTCACAACTCACGCCGCCTGGAACACCTCGTGAAGCGGTGTGTCGAGCAGTCGTGTCGCACTCTATTGGATATGGTGCGGTCTATGATGTCTCTACCGATTTACCGCTATCATTTTGAGGGATACGCTCTAGAGAGCAGCTACATTCACTTTAAATAGGGCACCGTCTAAATCCGTTGAGGCGACACCGTATGAATTATGGTTTGGGAAGAAACCTAAAATATGTCGTTTCTAAAAGTTTGGGGATGCGATGCTTATGTCAAGAAACTTCAACTGAAAAGCTCGAACCCAAGTCGGAAAAATGCGTATTCATAGGATACCCTAAGGAAGCATCGGGTATACCTTCTACTTAAGATCGAAGGCAAGATCTTTGTTGCCAGAGCGGATGCTTTCTAGAGAAAGAGTTTCTCTCGAAAAAGTAAGTGGGAGGAAAGTAGAACTTCGATGAAGTACTACCTCTCGAGCGGGAAAGTGGTGCGTAGCGAGGAAACCGTTCTTGTGATGCCCACACCAGCGAAGAGGAAAGCGTTGATGATGATCAAGGTACTTGGATCAAGTTACTCTTGAACTTGAAGGTCCACAAGGACACGTTCCGCACCAGAATGATGCGGCAACCTGTCATAAATCATGTTCTTCGACAACAATGAACCGAACTATGAAGAAGCAATGGCGGGCCGGATTCCAACAAATGGCTTGAGGCCATGAAATCCGAGATAGAATGCATGTATGAAAACAAAGTATGGACTTTGGAGACTTGCGGATGATCGTGACGATAGAAAATAAATGGATTTTAAGAAGAAGAAGGGGCGGATGGTAATGTTACCATCTATAAAGCTCGACTTATTCGCTAAGGGTTATCGACAAGTTCAAGGGATTGACTACTGACGAGACATTCTCTCCGTGGCGAAGCTTAAGTCCGTCGAATCATGTTAGCAATTGCATACTATGATTATGAGATATGGCGGATGGACGTCAGCGGCATTCCTATGGGCATCTTAAGGAAGAGCTGTATATGATGCAGCCGGAAGGTTTTATCGATCCTCGAAGCGCTAACAAAGTATGCAAGCTCAGCGATCCATTTATGGACTGGTGCAAGCATCTCGGAGTTGGAACATTACGCTTTGATGAGATGATCAGCGTTTGGGTTATCTTGAGACTTATGGAGAAGCTGCGTTTACAAGAAAGTGAGTGGGAGCTCAGTAGCATTTCTCTGTTATTATATGTAGATGACATACTCTTGATGGGAAATGATCGAAACTCTGTGAGACAACATTAAGGCCTATTTGAACAAGTGTTTTCAATGAAGGACCTTGGAGAAGCTGCTTATATATTAGGCATTAAGATCTATAGAGATAGATCGAGCGCCTCATAGGTCTTTCACAAAGCACATACCTTGATAAGATTTTGAAGAGGTTCAAAATGGATCAGTCAAGAAGGGTTCTTGCCTATGTTACAAGGTGTGAAAGCCAGGCTCAGCTCGATCGCGACCAACCGACAAAAGATAAAGAAGAGATGAGTGTCATCCCTATGCTTCACCATAGGATCTATTATGTATGCCATCTGTGTGCACGGACCGATGTAAACCTTGCCGTAAGTTTGGTTGCAAGATACCAAAGTAACTTGGCAAGGAACAACTGGACAGCATTCGAGAATATCTGAAGTACACGAAAGGACAAAGGACATGTTTCTCGTTTATGGAGGAGGCGAAGAGCTCGTCGTAAGGGTTACGTCGGCTTTAAGCTTGACTCAGATCTGGATGACTCTAAGTCACAAAGCGGATCGTGTATATGTTGAATGGTGGAAGCGATGGTAGTGCGGTGCAAATGAGCGTCGTGGCGGGATCATCGTGTGAGCGGAGTACATGGCGGCCTCGGAGGCGGCGCATGAAGCGATTTGGATGAAGGAGTTCATCACCGACCTAGAGTCATACCCAATGCGTGGGGCCGATCAAACTCTTCTGTGACAACAACTGAGCTATTGCCCTAGCCAAGGGCGGGTTTCACAAGAAGACCGAGCACATCAAGCGTCGTTTCAACTCCATCCGTTGAAAATGTTCAAGATGGAGACATAGAGATTTGCAAAGTGCACACGGATCTGAATGTCGCAGATCCGTTGACTAAACCTCTCGCGTGCAAAACATGATCAACACCAGAACTCTATGGGTGTTCGATTCATCACAATGTAACTAGATTGGTGACTCTAGTGCAAGTGGGAGACTGTTGGAAATATGCCCTAGAGGCAATAATAAAAGGATTATTATATTTCAATGTTCATGATAATTGTCTTTTGTTCATGCTATAACTGTATTATCCGGAAATCGTAATACGTGTGAACACTTAGACCCAATGAGTCCCTAGTGAGCCTCTAGTTGACTAGCTCGTTGTGATCAATAGATAGTCATGGTTTCGACTATGGACATTGGATGTCATTGATAACGGGATCACATCATTGGGAGAATGATGTGATGGACAAGAACAATCATAAGCTTAGCATAAAAGATCGTTATGGTTCGTTTGCTAGAAGCTTTGCCAATGTCAAGTATCTATTCCTTCGACCATGAGATCGTGTAACTCCGGATTACCGTAGGAGTGCCTTGGGTGTATCAAGCGTCTGGCGTGGCTGGGTGACTATAAAGGTGCATTCTGGTATCTCGAAAGTATCATTGGGTTGACGGATCGAGGCGGGATTTGTCCTCCGTATGGCGGAGAGGTATCTAAGGGCCCTTTCGGTAATGCATCATCATAATGAGCTCAATGTGACCAAGGTGTTGGTCACGGGATCATCATTCTGATGCAGAGTAAAGTGACTTGCCGTAACGAGGCTGAACAAGGTATTGGGATCTTGTGATCGAGTCTCGGGCAAAATGCATCTGATTGACAAAGGGAATTGTATCTGAGGGTTTGATCGAATCCTCGACATCGTGGTTCAACCGATGAAATCATCGAGGAGCATGTAGAGATAACATGGATATCCGAGACCCGCTGTTGGTTATTGCCGAGAAGTCGTCTCGGTCATATCTGCGTGTCTCCGAACCCGTAGGGTCTACACATAAGGTTCAGGTGGCGCTACGGGTTAGTAGGAAGTCAAGTATGTGACCACGAATGTTGTTGAGTCCGGATGAGATCCGGACGTCACGAGGAGTTAGGAAGGGTGGGAGGTAAGAATAATATAGGAAGTGGTGTTTGACCATCGGGAAAGTTTGGGGTTTCGGTGAAATGCAGGACCACCGGAAAGTCGAGGGGTCCACAGGGTGGAGCCACCTATCCGGAGGCCCCATGGGCCAAGGGAAGGAACCAGCCCACGAGGCTGGTCGCCCCCCTAAGCCACCCTGCGCGCCTAGGGTTGAAACCCTAGGGGTGAGGCGCCCCACAGCAGGGGCCTCCACACCCCTTGGCGCCGCCCACAGATTGGATCTCGAGGGCAATCCCACCAGGTGCCTATATAAAGGGGGAGGGAGGGGGCTGCTGTACCAACTCCCAGGCGCAGCCCTCTCCTCCCAACACATCTCCTCCTCCCGTGAGGCTCGTGAAGCCACCAGCCGAGATCTTGCTTCTCCACCATCATCCTGCCGTCGTGCTGCCGGTGGAGCTGTCTTCCTCAACCTCTCCTTCCCCCTTGCTGGATCAAGAAGGAGGAGCGTCGATCGTCCGTGCGTGTGTTGAGCCTTGGAGGTGCTGTCCGTTCAGCACTTGGCATCGGTGATCTGAATCACGTTCGAGTGCGACTCCATCATCACCTTGCAAGCTTCATAGCGATCTACAAGTGGTATGTAGATGCAAACTCTCTCCGATTACTCGTTGCTTAGATGAACTCATAGATGGATCTTGGTGAAGCCGTAGGAAAAATTTTAATTTTCTGCAGCGTTCCCCAACACTTTTGTGCTATGCTTAGGATTGGGTCTTGTCCATCACATCATTCTCTAATGATGTGATCCGTTATCAACGACATCCAATGTCCATAGTGAGAAACCATGACTATCTGTTGATCTCCTGTGAGCTAGTCAACTAGAGGCTCACTAGGGACATATTGTGGTCTAAGTATTCCAAGTGTATTCGATTTTCGGATAATACTGATTATAGCATGAATAAAGACAATTATCATGAACAATGAAATATAATAATACTTTTATTATTGCCTCTAGGGCATATTTCAACAGTCTCCCACTTGCACTAGAGTCACCAATCTAGTTACATTGTGATGAATCGAACACCCATAGAGTTACGGTGTTGATCATGTTTTGCTTTCGTGAGAGAGGTTTAGTCAGCGGATCTGCGACATTCGGATCTGTATGTACTTTGCAAATTTCTATGTCTCCATCTTGAACATTTTTCACGGATGGAGTTGAAGCGGCGCTTGATGTGCTGGTCTTCTTGTGAAACTACGGGCTCCTTGACAAGGGCAATAGCTCGGTGTTGTCACGAGAAAAGTTTTGATCGGCCCCGAGCGCATTCGGTATGACTCCTAGGTAGTTGATGAACTCCTTCACCAAATCGCTTCATGCGCTGCCTCCTCGAGGCTGCCATGTACTCCGCTTCACGTAGATCCCGCCACGGCGGCTCTTGCTTGCAGGTACACCGGCTCTTTGCTCCACCATTCAACATATGCACGTATCCGGTTTGTGACTTAGAGTCATCGGATCTAGTCGAAGCTAAGCGTCGGCGTAACCCTTTATGATGAGCTCTTCGTCTCCTCCATAACGAAACATGTCCTTTGTCCTTTCGGGTACTTGAGGATATTCTTGACCGCTGTCGGTGTTCCTTGCGGGATTACTTTGGTATCTTGCTGCAAACTTACGGCAAGGTTTACATCAGGTCTGGTACACAACATGGCATACATAATAGATCCTATGGCTGAAGCATAGGGGATGACACTCATCTCTTCTTTATCTTTTGCCGTGGTGGGGTGTTGGCGAGCTCAATCTCACCTTGTAACATAGGCAAGAACCCTTTCTTGGACTGATCCATTTTGAACCTCTTCAAAATCTTATCAAGGTATGTGCTTTGTGAAAGACCTATGAGGCGTCTCGATCTATCTCTATAGATCTTGATGCCTAATATATAAACAACTTCTCCAAGGTCCTTCATTGAAAAACACTTATTCAAGTAGGCCTTAATGTTGTCCAAGTTTTATATCATTTCCCATCAAGAGTATGTCATCTACATATAATATGAGAAATGCTCTGAGCTCCCACTCACTTTCTTATGCGCTGGGCTTCTCCATAAGTCTGCATAAACTAAGCAACTGATCATCTCATCAGCGAATGTTTAACTCGAGATGCTTGCACCAGCCCATAAATGGATCGCTGGAGCTTGCATACTTTGTTAGCGTTCTTAGGATCGACAAAACCTTCGAAGCTGCATCATATACGACTCTTCCTTAAGATGTCCGTTAAGGAATGCCGTTTTGGCGTCCATCGCCATATCTCATAATCATAGTATGCGGCAATTGCTAACATGATTCGGACGGACTTTAGCTTAACACTAGGAGAATGTCAAATCGTAGTCAATCCTTGAACTTGTCGATAACCCTTAGCGACAAGTCGAGCTTTATAGATGGTAACATTACCATCGCGTCCGTCTTCTTCTTAAAATCCATTTGTTTCTATAATCGCCGATCATCGAACCAAGTCTGTCAAAGTCCATACTTTGTTTTCATACATGGATTCTATCTCGGTTCATGGCTTCAAGCCATTTGTTGGAATCTGGGCCCGCCATCGCTTCTTCATAGTTCGAAGGTTCACGGTTGTCTAACAACATGATTTCGAGGACAGGGGTTGCCATACCACTCACAGTGCGGGCGTGTCCTTGTGGACCTACTGAAGTTGATGCAACTTGATCGAAGTACCTTGATCATCATCATTGTTTTCCTCTTGGTTGGTGTGGGCATCATAGGAACATTTTCCTGAGCTGCACCACTTTCCCGTTCGAGAGGTAGTACTTCATCGAGTTCTACTTTCCACTCCTTACTTCTTCGAGAGAAACTCTTTTCGAGAAAGCATCCGTTCTTGGCAACAAAGATCTTGCCCTCGGATCTTAAGTAGAAGAGTATACCCGGCAGTTTCCTTAGGGTATCCTATGAAGACGCATTTTTTTCGACTTGGGTTCGAGCTTTTCAGGTTGAAGTTTCTTGACATAAGCCGCATCCCCAAACTTTTAGAAACGATAGCTTAGGTTTCTTCCCAAACCATAATTCATACGGTGTCGTCTCAGCGGATTTAAGCGGTGCCCTATTTAAAGTGAATGTAGCTATCTCTAGGCGTATCCCCAAAATGATAGCGGTAAATCGGTAGAGACATCATAGACGCACCATATCTAATAGAGTGCGATTACGACGTTCGGACACACCGTTCTGTGAGGTGTTCGGTGGCGTGAGTTGTGAAACGATTCCACATTTCCTTAAGTGTGTACAAATTCGTGACTTAAGTATTCTCCTCCACGATCGATCGTAGGAACTTTATCTTTCGGTCGTTGATTCTCCACCTCATTCGAAATTCCTTGAACTTTTCAAAGGTCTCGAGACTTGTGTTTCATTAAGTAGACATACCCATATCTACTCAAGTCATCGGTGAGTGAGAACATAGCGATATCCTCCATGACCTCAACGCTCATTGGACCACTTTTACATCGGTATGTATGATTTCCAACAAGTTGGTTGCTCGCTCCATTGTTCGGAAGCGGAGTCTTGGTCATTTGCCCATGAGGCATGGTTAGCATGTGTCAAGCGATTCATAATCAAGAGACTCTAAAGTCCATCAGCATGGAGCTTCTTCATGCGCTTGACACCAATGTGACCAAAGGCGGCGATTACCACAAGTATGTGGGACTATCGTTATCAACTTTACATCTTTTGGCATCCACACTATGAACATGTGTAATATTACGCTCGAGATTCATAGAAGAATAAACCATTGACCATCGAACATGACCATAAAACATATCTCTCATATAAATCGAACAACCATTATTCTCGGACTTAAATGGTAGCCATCTCGTATAAGCGAGATCTAGATACAATGTTCATGCTCAAACTTGGCACCAAATAACAATTATTAAGGTTCAAAACTAATCCAGTAGGTAAATGTAAAGCGGCGTGAGCCGGCGATCCATCGACTCGAACCATTCCGACAGCGCATCATCACCTCGTCCTTCGCCGGTCTCCATTTATTTAGCAGCTCTGCGTGAGTTACAAATATGAACAGCAGCACGGTATCAAATACCGAGGGTTACTCGATCTTGGTAAGGTACACATCAATTACATGTATATCAAATATACCTTTGGTGTTCTTGGCCTTCTTATCCGCTAAGTATTTGGGCAGTTCCGCTTCGATGACCTTCCCTTGCAATAAAGCACTCGATCTCGGGCTTGGGTCCATTCTTTGACTTCTTCCCGATGGCGGCTTCACGGCAGCAGCTATCCTTGCCGTCCTTCTTGAAGTTCTTCTTGCCCTTGCCCTTCTTGAACTTAGTGGTCTTATTGACCATCAACATGATGTTCTTTCTTGATTTCAGCCTCTCTGCTTTTCAGCCTCTGTGACTTGACGCCGAACTTCCGGGAATGGTCTTCACCATCCCACGCATGTTGTAGTTCATCACAAAGCTCTTGTAGCTTGGTGGGAAGCGTGGAGGATTCTGTCAATGACCGCCTCATCTGGGAGGTTAATGTTAATTTGGGTCATACGGTTGTACAACCCAGACATCTTGAGGATGTGCTCAGCGGCGTGAACTGTTTTCCTCCATCTTACAAGCTGTAAAACTTGTCGGAACATCATATCTCGACCGGGCATGAGCTTGGAAAACTAGTTTCAGCTCTTGAACATCTCATATGCTCCGTGATGCTCAAAAATGCTTTTGGAGCCCAGTTCTAGGCATAAGCATGCCGCCTTGAGCGAGGGTAATCATCGGCCTGAGTTGCCAAGCTTTCATAATGTCTTGGTTCTACGGGGCGGAGGCGTCACCTAAGCGGTCCTTCTAGGACATATTGCTTCTGGCAGCTATGAGGATGATCCTCGGGTTCGGACCCGATTCGTATAGTTCTGCCATCATCTTTCGACTTGGTTTCTCTAGGAGCAGCGTTGAAGTTCATGTTGACATGGCGTTGGCCATTTGATCTACAAGACATATTTGCAAGGTTTTAGACTAAGTTCATGATAATTAAGTTCATCTAATCAAATTATGAACTCCACTCAGATTAGACATTCCTCTCGGTCATCTAAGTGTTACATGATCCGAGTCGACTAGGCGTGTCCGATCATCACGTTGAGACGGACTAGTCATCGTCGGTGAACATCTTCATGTTGATCGTATCTTCCATACGACTTCGTGTTCGACCTTCGGTCTCCGTGATGGATTCATGTACCTAAGGGTAGGGTCATAGGCACGATCTAAATGCCCTACAAAGGACACCCTTAGAAGAGATCACCTTCGATGCGACCTACAAGGAATCCACTCGGCCCGACTTGAAGGACTCGACCATGAAGACTCACTCGACCACCGAAGGTCGGGGAAGCACTCTGCTGCTACTGACTGACTGTAATTGAATAGACTTTATGGTAGTTAAGACACTTTATGTGGGCGCTACGATGCTTGTGAACTTAATACTTTAAACCCTTCATTCGTGGGGTGGCGGGGTCTGGCGCCTCTATATAAGCCACCCGCTCCACAGGCGAAGGGTTAGCACTCCTGTAACACATACATACATAATCACACTCGACCGCCTCGGGGCTCCCGGGGCGTGGGGCTTTTACTTCCTCGAGGAAGGGCAGCTGAACTCGTACATCGCGTGTTTACAACCTCTCCATAGCTAGGACCTTGCCTCTCCACCTACCCCCCACTCTTTGTCGGACTTAGAACCCTGACGGTTAGAAAGCCCAAGTGGGGCAGGTGTTTTAGCGATTTTGTGGAGAAGTTGCGATACTTCAGTACTCATCATGATGACTTGCTGGAGTTTTGTGAAGGTCGCGAGATCCGTCTCGGTGCTCTCACCTTTATGCGCCGAAGCGACTCGCGTGGCTCCGGGAAGCTCCACTCGGCGTTGATCGCTCCCGTCCGGCGGTCTGCGCATTTTCGGCGCATGTGTCGCGGTTCTGCTGCGGCAAGCTGTCGACCCGTGTCGGTCGACTCCTATCGGCAACCCTTCGGTCTCCCACGATTGCAAAGCGCTCACGGTGGATCGAGAGCTCGGCGGTGGGTAAACGCGATGGCTGCGCCCACGGGCATCGCCCAAGTTACGGCTGTCAGCCCGGCGAATCTCTCTGACTTTATTCGATCATCGACTAGCTCGTGTAGAGGCGCATCGAATGTGATAGCGAGTGATCGGCGGAAATCTCGATGGTCAGCCGGACCCACGATCCTCACAACAGCCGTGCAGAAGCGGATGTGGAGAATGACCCGTACAAGACCATGAAGAGTACCAGCCGAGACACTCGACTCTGCGAGAAGAAAAAGCTTCGCCTTGAGAACATGGATGCCTGCATACTCCCATCATGAGGAGAAACCCCGAGGCTCGCCTTGGAGGAGACGCGTTTGGCCAATCTGGCTTCATGGCAAGCTCGTCTGGAAAGAACCGGTCATGGGCACTCGGCAATGTGGCTGACAGTACCAACTTATGTCGGCGTCGACTCTTCCGCCGACTCGGTATACCGAACACCAATTCAGTTTGCGGCTACAACCCGTTATAGCAGAGTCCATCCGGCCTTCTCGATTCGGGTGGGAGGCTTAATCACGGTCGAGAGATTTACTCGGCGGCGGGAGATCGAGAAATTCAGCCGAGTATCGCGATCGCGCCTTGCGAATTCCGCGATCGATCCGTCGCTCTTGAATCGACAGTTCGATCGGCTCATAGTCTAGATCGCCTCCAGTGGCGTGAAGAAGCGAAATCAGCGGAACCGGTATGGAGACCGACTACGAGCCGAGATGGCAATCGGTGCCGCTTCCCTCGAGGATGGGTCTTCAGCTCCTCGGCGGGGAGGATGGCGAGGCGTCGGCAATTGTGTAGGCGAAGAGTTCCATGTCGACCCCGAGGGCGAGCCGAGCCTTGACGATCCATTATCGTGCAAGGCTTGAGTCGTGGAGCAGAGCCCGCCGAGGCGGACCGCGAAGATGTGCCCACTGCGGTCGAGTGCATGTTTACGGTCCCGGAATGTTTCGTAGGGGCTACTCGAACCATGATGATCCTCCCCCAATTTCAGATTGGCAGCGAAATTGACAAGTTCACTAGTGAGTCTAAGCCTGAAACTTGGCTTGAGGACTACCGAGTGGGCTCACCAGTTGGTGGTGGGAATGGCGAGGTGGCCATGAGGCATTTGCCCCTCATGTTGGAAGGTTACTGCGAGCATGGCTGAATCGATTACCTCCTAGCAGCATCTACACTTGGGAAGATCATCCCAGTGTTAGTTAGAGCGTTTGAAGGAACTTGCAAGCGACCAAGCTGGATTAATGAGCTGCAAATCGTGTGCGAAGACCAATGAGACTCTAGGGAAATATATTAAGAGATTGATCACTTTGCACCATCTTGTGGAAAATGTGCCGATCATCGAGCGGGTTTAGCCTTCAAAGATGGCGTCAAACAGGAAGAATTAGTCGAAGTTTGGTGAACCGGGACATGACCTTGAGTCGGATGATGGAGATTGCTACCAATCATGCAACAATGAGGAAGAGGACCGACTCGAGCGGCAAGTAGCTAACCAGTCGATCGGAGAAGGAAACTCCGGTCGGAAGCGAAGCGGAAGGCGAACCAGCGGCTCCTAGAGAGGCTCTGGCTGTCACTCGGGGAAAGTTCAAGGCAAGCCAAAAGAATCACGGAACCCTAAGAAGGTGAAGGATAAAGAAGGAAGCAGCGTGATGGATATGCCGTGTCACATCCACGAAGAAAGATGAAGAGGGCAACATCATTTACCCAAAGCATACCACTACTTCGGTGTCGACTCTGATTCCAGGCGGTTTCAAGGAAAAGCAGTCTAAGGACAAGGAGAAGGTCGGACAAGGCGAAACAAGGAAGGCAGTGGGGAAGGATATCCGCATGTCAAGCTCCACTACGATGATCTTCACGGATGTGAAAGCAGAGTCGACTCAAAGTCATTAACGTGAGGTGAACATGGTTACCCGACAAAAAGCAAGTTATCGAGATGGTCCCAAACACCCATCACATTCGACCGATCGATCACCGACTCATATTGCCACCACAGGAGGCAAGCTTTGAGTGGTCGACCCGGTGGTGAAAGGCACTTTCAGCCCGACAAAGTGCCGATGGGCGGTGGAAGTGGGCTGAACTTGTTATATCACAGACCTGCTTGAAAGGAATGGGCATTCCGATGTCGTGAGCACCGGCAACATGAGTTTCCGCGAGTCATACCGGGGAAGAAAAGCTGAGTCACTCGGCCAAATAGCTCGGGGCGTGGTGTTCGGTGATTAAAGCTTTTTTCGCAAGGAAAAGTTGGCGTTTGAGGTCGTGGATTTTGGTCGCGTACCCGCCATTTTGGGAGAGCCAGCCTCGCACAATTCATGGCTCGACCATATTCGTGTACCTCAGCTGAAGATGCGAGTCCCAAAGGGTGATCAGCATCACCGATGATCGGAAAAAGCGGAAAAGTGCTGGAAGGGCTGAAGATTGCGATTCCCGAATGGCAAGTCGAGTTTGAAGAGTATAAGCAAAGCGCGATCCGAGTGATTTGCTGCGCTCCGAAAAACCCGCCACGAATCTGCGTTTGATCGTCGGTGAGGCGAAGCTGTCCACATTCACCCGACCGACCCCAATGCAGCCCGACCCACATCTCCACAACACTTTCGACCGAAATAGGAAAAAGCGCTCATCCGGTTCCTCCATGAGGCGGGACACTTTGCATGGAAGCCGGTGACATGCGGGTGTTCAGGGATTTGGTGAAACATCGCCTCGAAGTCAAAAAATCAGCAAAACCGGTCAAAGAACACCCGGTCCGGTCGGAATCGAAGAAAGGCTATTGGTGAGAAGTGGCTCGACTATTGGCGGCAGGATTTATCCGAGAGATATACCACTCGAGTGGCTCGCTAATGTCATCATGGTTCCCAAGAAGGACAAGTCCTCGCATGTGCATTGATTTCAAGCACATCAATCAGACCTGCCGAAGATCATTTCTCTCCCTCGCATAGATCAAATTGTTGGCTTTCGACCCGCGGAGTGCGAAGTTGTCTTTTCTAGAGCGCCTATTCCGGGTATCATCGAGATCCGTCTGTATGGTCAGCAGAGATAAAAACAGCTTTCATCACTCCATTAGGGTGTACGCTATATCACCATGCGTTCGGCCTCAAGAATGCGGAGCCACATTTATCACGAATGATCCGAAGTGTACGCTCCTCCAAATCAGTCGAGAATGTGGAGGCGTATATGGATGATATAAATGCGTCAAGTCACGAAGGGTTCCGACCTGCTTTCGTTGACCTCGCGAAACATTTGCCAACCTCGGAAGGTATGATATCAAGCTCAATCCATCAAAGTGCACATTCGGAGTTCTGGTGGAAAGTTACCGGTTTTCTTGTTTCGGCGAGGATCGATGCTAACCCGAGAAGATCGGCACTATTCTCCAGATAAGCATACTGCGGTGCCACGATGTCGAGCTTCTTGGATGCTTGGCGTTTAAAGTCGATTCATCTCACGACTCGGTGAAAAGGCATTGCCTCTTTACCGGCTGATGAAGAAAGCGGACAAGTTGAGTGGACTCGAGCTGATGCAAATTTGCGAGCTAAAAGCTCTGCTCTCCACAGCCGGTGCTTGCTGCTCCAATCAGCAAGAGCCTCTGTTGCTTTATATCGCAGCCCGCGGACAAGTCGTCGATCTGATTGCTTACGATTACGGCGGGAAGAGGAAGGAAAAGCCTTCAAAGTTCAGCGCCGGTGTATTATTTGTGAAGTCTTGACTCCATCCAGCGAGAGATATCCTCATTATCGAAGCTTGTGTATGGAATATACATGACCACGAAGAAGGTTGCTCATTATTTCTCACGATCATTCCATCACGATCGTCGGCCGCACTATCGAGATTACACTGTGAGATGCAACCGATTCGAGTGGCGAAATAAGCGATTGAACTTCTTCCCTTGATATCAAGTTTGAGGCAAAGAAAGCCATTAAGTCGAGCAATAGCAGATTTCCTCGCCGAGTGGATTGAACAAGCAACTGACCCGGTGAAGTTCACTCGGAGCATTGGACCATGTTCTTTGATGGCTCTAAGATCTTTGAATGGTTCGGTGCTAGGGTTGTTGGTTTCCCCGGAGGAGATAAGCTTAGGTATGTGCTCCAGATTCACTTTGATTCCTCCAACAATGAGGCAGAGTATGAGGCCCTTTTATATGGATTAGCATGGCCATCTCCTCGGCGTCCGTCGCTTTGATGGTCTATGGCGATTCAGATTTAGTGGTCGACGGTGATGAAGGAGTGGGGCGTGAAAGCCCGACCATATTTGGATCTTTGTCTGATGAGGAAGCTAGAAAAAAAAGTTCGAGGGGTTAGAGCTCCATCACATCCCACGGTTGAAAAATCGAGGCGAGATGATCACGGCAAAGATAGGTTCCAAGAAAGCCATTCAGTGGTGTGTTCTTGGAGCATATACACTCCAGTCGGTCAAGAAGATCCTTTCTGAAGAAGCTCCACAGCCCAAGAGTGCCACAGATTAAAGTGAGGTTGAGGTCAGCGGTGGTCGACTTGGTCATGGAGGTCTTAGTGGTCACTCCATTGGACAATTCCTATATCACGTATATCACAGGAAAAGAGCTCCCGGAGGATGAGGAAGAGGCTCGGCGAGATCGTCCGTCGATCCAAAGCCTTCACAGATTATCAAGGGGCGGTTGTATATAGAAGCGCTTGGCCGAGTTGGTCAAAGTGCATAGCGAGAAGAAGGTCGAATCATTCTCAATGATATCCACTCGGGGACACATGGTCACCATCGTCCTCTCGGACCATCGTAGCCAAAACATACCGAGCTGGATTTTCTTGGCCAAGCGAATGAGATGGCAAAGGAAATAGTGGACAAGTCTGAAGGATGTCGGTTCTACTCAATATGTCACACAAACTGCGTCGACTCTGAAGAACCATTCACTCGTCTGGCCTTCGCGTTATGGGGGTTGGACATGGTCGGTCCCTTGAGAACAGAGTGAAGTGGTTTCACGCATGTCTTGGTAGCGGTCGACAAGTTCACCAAGTGGATTGAGGCTAAACCAATCAAGAATCTTGGCGCCCGATCTTTGCTATTACCTTCATCGGGAGGTGACATTCGAGATATGGAGTCCGCCCACGGCATCATTACGGATAATGGGTGAACTTGACTCGAGAAGAATTCGAGGAGTTTACGCAACTCTCAAGGCACACGCGATGCGACTACGCTTGATCGCCCATCCATGATCGAATGGACAAGCGAGCGAGCCAATGGCTTAATCCTCAAGGGTTTGAAGCCCCGTGATCGTGATCTCAAGCATCACGGCTGGAGCATGGGTCGATGAACTCCTTGATTGCTTTGGGGATTGCGGACCACACCCAATCGGTCGGCCGGAAGGACTCCATTCTTCTTGGTCTATGGAGCTAAAGCGGTCTTGAGTGATCTTCTTCACAATGCTCCTCGAGTTGAACTCTACAAGGCAGCGAAAGCTGAGCAAAGCGCGTCGGGGCCTTGGTCGACCTTCTAGAGGAAGAAAGGGAGATGGCTCGATCCGATCGACCATCTACCAACAGGACTTGCGTCGCTTTCACGCCCGAAATGTGAGAGATCGAGCCTTCCGGGAAGGAGATCTAGTTCTCGAGTGGATCAATGAAACAACATAAGCTCGCTCCTTCTTGGGAAGGACCCTTCATCGTCACCAGGTTCTCCTAGCAGGGCATATCGTCTTTACAGCGTCGAACACAATATCGAAGAGCCCGAGCTTGAGCAGCGGATCTGCTCCGCCCATTTACATAAAGTTTTTCACTCGGATGAGTTGTAATAAAGTATACGTAGTTCATGGATTTGAAATATTAGTGTCATAATTCCTCCATAATTTTTGTAACTTTTTATTTTGTACCATAAATTTTCCCTCGGTGGGTGGCTTAGCATGAATCCTTTTACAGGGAGTTTGTAAAAATCCTACCGAGGTGGTAAGCAGGACTTCCACTGGAGGCTTAGCTCTTGAATCCGTTTCGCCTAAGTTACAAAAATCCTCTTGAGTGGTAAGCCGGACTTCCACTCGGGGCTTAGCTGCAGCCCGTGCTGCGCCTAAGTTATAAAAAATCCTACAAGTGGTAGCAGGACTTCCACTCGGGGCAACTGCAGTCAAGTACTCGCCTAAGTTATAAAAATCACCAGTGGTAAGCGAGACTTCCACTCGGGGCTTAACTGCTGATCTAAGTACTGCGCCTAAGTTCAACATGCGCTCGCAAGGAGGAGGCGAGGTGCAAGTCGTGCGACCCTCTCCTCGAGCTCGCCATAAGTACAACATGCGCTCACAAGGAGGGCCGAGTGCAGGTCGGCTGCGACCCTCTCCTCTGAGCCGCCATAGGTACAATGTGAAAATCCTCACAAGTGAAGGACAAACCTCTCACTGGGGCTTAACTGCAGCCAGGTGCTGCGCCTAAGATATAAAAATCCTCACCAGTGGTAGCAGACTTCCACTCGGGGCTTCTTGCAGTCAAGTACTCGCCTAAGTTATAAAAAATTCTACAGAGGTAAGCCAGACTTCACTCGGGGCTTAACTAGATCTAAGTACTCTCCTAAGTTCAACATGTCGCTCACAAGGAGGGCCGAGGTGCAAGTCAAGCTGCGACCCTCTCCTCGAGCTCACGCCATAAGTACAACATCAGCTACTTAAGGAGGGCCGAGGTCTTGGTCATTGCGACCCTCTCCTCACGAGCTTAGCCATAAGTACAACGTGAAAATCCTCTGAAGTGAAGGACAAACCTCTCACTCGGGGCTTAAGCTTCAACCGATTGCTGCGCCTAAGATATAAAAATCCTACAGTGAAGAGCAAACCTCTCACTCGGGGGCTTAACTACACCAGCCAGTGCTGCCTAAGATATAAAAATCCTCACAGAGTGAAGAGCAAACCTCTCACTCGGGGCTTAAGCTGCAGCCGTGCTCGCCTAAGGTATAAAAATCCTAGAGTGAAGAGCAAACCTCTCACTCGGGGCTTAGCTGCAGCCCAGTGCTGCGCCTAAGATATAAAAATCTCTACAGAGTGAAGAGCAAACCTCTCACTTGGAAGCTTAGCTGCAGACCCAGTGCTGCGCCTAAGATATAAAAATCTACAGTGAAGAGCAAACCTCTCACTCGGAGGCTTAAGCTGCAGCCAGATGCTCGCCTAATGAATAAGTCATTGCGGTGAGCAACTTCTTTGTGGACCTGCAAAGGACATTTGAGCCAAAAGCAATCGTATTCAAGCGTCGAATCCAAGTTTAGAGTCGATACCTAAAAGAACCCGAAAGTGCTCGGCGGCTAAGCACAGTAAGGTTTATCGATTACAATTCCACTCGGCATCTGAGGGCAAATTTAAAGTGTCGGGCTTAAAAGTTTTTACCCTCTCGTGGAGGGCTGGAAGAAACAACGAACTCGTCAAGGTCGATTCAAATCTGCGATCCGGGTGGCGGCAGCGATGAAAGTTTCCATGAAGGTTACGAAGTCGTGTTTCTTGGTGTTAGCCACCGGAGACGCCCAACTTGTCTTCCAGCGCGTCTTTGCGGTGGACTCGGGCGGAACGCGAGCAACATCGCACCACAACGGGCGAGACTTCTTCCACTCTGCACTCGATCGGGGACTGCGTTCGATCGAGCCATCATCACTCGAGGTCATTACAGAGTATGCATACTGGGCGAGCGTCGAGTCGATCGCGAGGCGTGGCGACCTTCGATCTTACCAAGATAGTCCACGGCAATGGCAACACGGGGACTCGATTCGGTAGACATTCATGGCAACTTCATCATTCCTTTGGAGAATTGGCGGGGTCAAGGTTTGGTTCAAGCGGCTAGTCTCTTCTTCAAAGATTTGGCGAATTATGCAGGGCGGAAACGAGAGTCAAGGTGGTGGTGAATGGGAACATCACAGTTGAAAAGGCGGTATAAAGATTACCTTGAGCATAAGGAACAATTTCTTGCAAGTCCACCGGAAGGCTTCGGTCATTTTCTTCCAGTCAGCTGGTTGATCTTGTCGGTCGAGTAGTCTTGTCGGTCTTGATCGAGTCGACTTCCTTGTTGTGTCGCGAGAAGCAGCTTCAGTTGGTATTTTCTGTTCAAGCTTGGTAGTGAAGCTAACTTCTCGTCGACAAGCAGCCTTCTCAGCTAGCTCAAGGTCTTCTCTCTTCACGGGCCTCCTTCACCTTGCACGCAAGTTACTGGCAGGTCAGATTTTGAAACAAATGAAGGGAAAAAAGAATTAGCGAGGTCTCACGAACATACCTTTGGTCTCCTCCTTCGCCTTCGTGATTCTCTGAACCAGCTTGAGATCCAGCTCGAGCTGAATGTGCTACTGCTTCATTTCGATATAGCGAGCATGCAAGGTCCAGAGATTTCTCTGAAGAACCAATCAACAAAATATCAAAGATAATTCACTTAGAGTGGATAAGAGAAAATCATCGTTTCTAAGACTGGCGAATGCAAGCATTGACCGTAGTCTCGGGGACTACACCGGTGGGTGCACTCGGTGCCCCCACTAGTTCTATTCAAGGCAGTCGACCGATTCGACCCACAAAAAAAAGGCGTGTTCTTGAGGTATGTCGATTGCAGCGATCGACCACGGTCTCGAGGACTACCGGGTGCACTTAGCGTGCCCCACGGTTTGAAATCCATTAGCCCGGTCCGATAGCGAAAAGCCTTACTTGTAAAGCCTAAGGCCATTGCCCGGTGATGCGACATTATAGGGGACTACACCCGGTAGTGCACTCAGCGATGCCCGCTAACACGGAGTTTTTATCGACACACCGGTGGGTGATTGCTATGGATTCGAAAGAAAAGTTTGATAGCATATCCTAACGAGCGGTGATTGGTCGTTGGCTGAACATTGCTTTGAAGGCGGGCTGGCGTCATAAAATGCTGGCTTGCATCCGGATGGTCTTCACTGCTCCATCATGATCCACCTTGGCGTATCGCTTCATAGCGGCGTTGGCTTGATCCTCTGGGGCGTGGTGCGTCGTGAAAAGAGAGGTTGTGCGGCACTCGGCGAAGCGAGGATGAGCACTCGTCAGCGGCACGCGAAGGACACGGTGTGTCGGTGGTGTTCTCCTCCCCGACCCGAGTCTCGGCGCCGTCACATCTGGGCCACCACGGCGGATGCTTTCCTGCTCATACGTGTAGCTTGATTCCTCATCCTCATCATCATCGAAAATAATAACAACATTGGGCCAGACTCTGAGAAAGAATCGAGAATCGAGAGATCATGAATCGATCGACTAAAAATGGAATTAAGAGTATAGTACGAGGTTTGAGGTTGCTGCGTTCTCCATCTCATAGTCGTCGGCCTTGCACGAAGTCTCGAAGTAGCAACACTGCGGTTCAAAAAAATCGTTCGGCTAATTCAAGTATCAACGGAGATAAAGCTTGTACAAAACAAGAAGACTTAAGCAGCATGTTTACCCGATATGGTGGGGATGGACACCTTCATCTTGGCAGGAGCTTGGTTGGTTTAGCGGAGCCACCTTGAATGCTTGGCGCCTTTCGATCGGCGCGGAGAAGTGGTCGAGGCGTTTGGTGCGGCTGCTTGGCGATCGCAACCCCCTGCCACGTTCGATCGCGGGATCATGGACAAGTTTAGACCGCCTCTCCGGCGCGGTGGAGCAACCTCCTCCTCCTCTTCTTCTTCGTCCTCATCATCGTTATGCGTCATCATCGTCATCTTGGTGGCGTCTGAGTCACTCTTCCGGCTCTACTTCGCTTGCTTCTCCCTCCTTAGTGAACTGAGCTCCATTGGGTGTCGATCAGTTTGGTGAGGGGCTTGAAAGGCGTCAAGGCAGAGATCAATCGACCGATTTGCGAGCATCTGAAATAGACATGACAAAAATACAATGGAAGGCGAGCAAATGAACATATCCGGGAATCTTGTGATGGTCAGTGGAGAATCCTCCTGGATCCGCAGGGATTATCCTTATTCTCGGTGACATGGCCATCCACCTTTCCTTTGTGGCATCGTCATTGCTTCGGGTGGATCGAGTCTCGTCTTGATTCAGCGATACAACCACATGCAATGGCTCACGGGCGAAGAGGTGGAATCGTCGCCGAGAAAAACCTCAAAAGGTCCATGCGGTGACACCGTCTCGAACCAACGCTGCACCGCGCGATCCATCAGCATCTTCCGTCGGCTCTCTCCTCCGGAATCACCTTGAGAGGAGGGCTTGTTCACTCGGTCCATGGTGAATTGAGGGAGTCCACTTTCGGCTGCCGTGCTCGATACAGCGAGTAGAACCGGTCATTGCCCGACCTCGTTTGCGACTTCAGGAAAGCGTCATTTGGGAAAGTGCTCTTGTTCCTCACTTGGATCCCAGGCCCCACACATTTGGACAACTTGGGTTTCTCATCCGCTGGGCTCGCCTTCTTCATAGTGCGAGGCGACCGTGAATATGTGCTTGAACAAGCCCGGTGTAGTCGACAGCGGAAAAATTCTCACACATGGATACAAGCGCAGCAAGATATCACGATGAGTTCGGTGTGAAGTGGTGGAGTTGGGCTCCAAGAAGTTGAAAACCACGAAAAACACTCGGTGGCAAAAGAAAATCCAGCAGTCGACATGGGTGGCGGGAGCATGCACTCACCCTCTTAATTTGGGGTTGCCACTCTTTCCCGGAAGCCTTGCGGCGCCGTGGGATCAGCACGTCGTCGGCCATGTCGAGAGATCCTTCTGACGATGGTCATTGGATCAATCTCCTGGACCCAGCCCTTGGCCGAGATCTAAACGAACCCAGCTACGGCCCAGGTGGATCTCCCTCGCCTTCTCCGCCGCCAGCGCCTTCTTTGTGCGCTCAACACACGCCGTCTTCTCCTTGACCATGGCTGCGGCGAGATCTTGCGAAGAAAGCTTTCGCGAGAGAGTGAAAGCGGGGCGATGGTGAGCGAGAGAAGTGAAGGAATGATGAAGCACTATTGAAGAAAACCCTCACTGGCGCATTTATAAGGTCCCTCAAGTGGATGCCGGGTGGGCGAGTCAGTCTAATCATATCCGCAGTTGCATTGGCGTGATCGTGGCGGAAAAGCGGTAGTGGATGTCGGCGTCTATGTCCTATCATCAAGCGCCATGGCGGTCCGTTCCGCTTTCGCGCTTCCCCAAATTTCGTATCCGTAGAATCCGAGCGGCGGTCGATCTGTCGGCGCGGCGATTTCCTGCGATCCGTCGCTCGAGGAACGGCAAAGTTCAAAAGATCACTCGACGAAAGACAAGAATGGATCGAGTCGGTGAAGAAAAGTTGCTCGTTATCAACAAAGAAGGTCTTGATCGAGCAACGCGCATAGCGGTATGCATAAATCAATCGGAAGCAGCACCAACTCGCCGTCCTCAAGCCTCAATCCATTAGAGGGGCTAATGATGGATTCATGTACCTAGGGTAGGGTCATAGGCCTGATCTAAATGCCCTACAAGGACACCCTTAGAAGAGATCACCTTCGGTCGACCTCACGAGGAATCCACTCGTGACTTGAAGGACTTCGACCATGAAGACTCACTCGACCACGGAAGGTCGGGAGGCACTCTGCCTTCTGTGGCCTGTAATTGAATAGACTTTATGGTAGTTAAGACACTTTATGTGGGGCGTTGCGATGCGCCCGGACTTAATGCTTTAAACCCTTCATTCATTAATTTGGCGGGGTCTGGCGCACTCTATATAAGCCACCCGCTCCACCACGAAGGGTTCGCACTCTGTAACACATACATACATAATCCACTCGACCGCCTCGGGGCTCCAGGGCGTGGGGCTTTTACTTCCTCAGGAAGGGCTGAACTCGTACATAAGCTTGTGTTTACAACCTCTCCATAGCTAGGACCTTGCCTCTCCATACCTACCCCCCACTCTTTGTCGGGACTTAGAACCGACACTCAGGTGTTCCGAGGCCATGTCTGTACATGCTAGGCTCAATCAAGTTAACCCTAAGTGTTTCTTTGTGTAAAACTGTCTTACCGTTGTATGTGAGCGTGAGGATCTATCACACCCGATCATCACGTGGTGCTTGAAGCTTGACAACTGTATGCAACAGATTGCCTGATTAGGGAGAACACTTCTTGAAATTTTTTAAGGGATCATCTTATTTACTACCGTCGTCCTAAGTAAACAAGATGCATAAACATAATAAACATCACATGCAATTATATAGTTGTGACATGATATGGCCAATATCATATAGCTCCATTGATCTCCATCTTCAGGGCTCCATGATCATCTTGTCACCGGCTTGACACCATGATCTCCATCATCATGATCTCCATCATCGTGTCTTCATGAAGTTGTCCATCAGCGACTACTTCTACTTCTATGGCTAACGCATTTAGCAATAAAGTAAAGTAGTTTACATTGCGTTCTTCAATGACCTGCGGGTCATACAAAAATAAAGACAACTCCTATGGCTCCTGCGGTTGTCATACTCATCGACATGCAAGTCGTGAATCCTATTACAAGAACATGATCTCATACATCACAATTCATCATTCATCACAACTTACGGCCATATCACATCACATGATCAATGCTGCAAAAACAAGTTAGGCGTCCTCTAATTGTTGTTGCATCTTTTCTGGTACTGCAATTGGGTTCTAGCAAGCGTTTTCTTACCCTGAATAACCACAGCGTGATTTTGTCCTTCTATTTACCCTTCATAAGGACCCTTTTCATCGATTCGCTTCAACTAAAGTGGGAGAGCGGACACCCCTTGAGCCACCTTATGCAACTAGTGCATGTCAATCGGTGGAACGGTCTCACATAAGCGTCACGTGTAAGGTTGGTCGGGCGCTTCATCCCACATATACGCTGAAGCAAGAAAAAGACTAGCGATGGCAAGCAAGTTGACAAGATCACGCCCAACAAAATTGTGTTCTACTCGTGCATTAGAGAACTACATAGACCTGGCTCTGATACCCTTTGTTGGGAGCGTTGCGAGAAAATTAAAATTTTTCCTACTGTTTCACCAAGATCCATCTATGAGTTCATCTAAGCAACAAGTCAAGGGAGTGAGTTTGCATCTACATACCACTTGTAGATCACGTGCGGAAGCTTGCAAGGGGATGGTGATGATGGAGTCATTGCTACGGCGTGATTCGGATCACCGATGTCCAAGTCTTGAGCGGACGGCACCAGCGTTCAACACACGCAGGGGGCGGAAGCGTCTCCTCCTTCTTGATCCAGCAAGGGAAGGAGAGTTTGAGGAAGATCGCTCAAGCGGCAGCAGGCGGCATGGTGGTGTTGGTGCAGCGAGTACTCGGCAGGGGCAGCATGGCGGCGGAGGAGGATGTGTTGGGGAGGGAGGGGCTGCGCCTTGGAGGTGTGCTGCAGCCCTCCCCTCACCCCTCTATTAATAGGGGGAAGGGGCAGGGGCCGACCCCTCTAGATGGGATCTGGGCGACCCGGAGGGGACTTGCCCCCAAGCAGGCGCCCTTTGGGGTTCCCCCAACCCTAGGGCATGGGCCCAAGGTGGGGCGCCCAGCCCTCCGAGGCTGGTTCCCTCACCCTTCTTGCGGCCCATGTGGCCCTCGGGGAGGGAGTGGCTGAAAGTCAACTAATCCCCGGGTGGTTTTGGTAATTAATAACAACATATATATTATTGAACTAATAGTTTCTTGAGAATCTTTTAGAAAGTTCATTGATATGGGTATGGCAAGGATGAAGAAGTGGACCCTCAAAATGCTAAGGCAAGCATTGGCAAAAGCTCAAGACTCCATTTTTGGTTTAGTGATCCAAGATCACATTGAGTCCATAGGAAAGCCAATACTATTAAAAGGGATGAGGCTATGATGATGATCACGGTTGCTCAAGTGCTTAGTGATACATCTCTAAACTATCGAAACTTTCACTTGCCATATACACTCATAAGTAATCTCGGTCCCACCGATTTTCCAAACTTCGTCTGCAAGAGATGAACCACCTCAGCCATAAAGCCAAACCCTAGAAAACTCGGATTTTTCGATTACGAACTCGGTCTCACGAAACTTGAGTTGCCAAGCTTACTGTAACCTACGCCATCAAATCGGTGTCATCGAGATGATGAAAGTCGATCCAAAAGATTGGCAAGCTCTTGTCTTTGCACGAATCGGACTCACGAGATTGTATTTTCGGTCCCTGAAAATCCCAGCGTTCACATGATTTGAACTTTCGGTCTCACCGGAGTTGTCCAACCGGTCCCACCGAGATTGGTCAAATGTGTGTAGCAGTTGGATTTTGTGTGGAGGCTATAAATACCCTCCACCTCTCTTCATTGATGGAAGAGCCATCGAGAAGAACTACCACTCCTACCTTACATTTACGAGAAGAGAACTAGCTACCCTTGTGTTGAGATCAAGTTGCTCCTCCCACCATATGAAGCTTGATCTCTAGCCTTCCCAAGTTGCTTTCCCACTCAATCCTTTCTTCCACCACAGCCAAATCGGTGAGGAGAGTTGAGTGTTGGGGAGATTATCATTTGAAGCACAAGAGCAAGGGTTCATCATCATCAACACCATCTATTACCTTTTGGAGGTGGTGCCTCCTAGATTAGGTTAGGTATGTAAGCAGGGCCTCACGTCGAGAGATGTGGAGTTGAACCAAGAAGTTTGTAAGAGGCGAGGAGATCGCCTACTTCGTGAAGATCTACCCACAAGAGTAAGGCTAGCCCTCAGGTGGGCGTGGGCCATGATGGCATAGACAAGGTTGCTATTACGTGGACCCTTCAAGTGGGTGGAGCCCTCCGTGGACTCTACTTGTTTCGTTACCCTCAAGTGGGTTGAAGTCTCCATCAGCGTGGAAATGCGATAGCACCACCTACTCGGAACCACGAAAAAATCACCAGCGTCTCAAAATTGCGTTTGCTCTTCTCCACCTCTCTTTACTACATGTGCAATTTACTTTCCGCTGCCTATACTCTAGAATTGCATGTGTAGGGTGATGTTGACTTGATCATAATTGTGAATCTGCCAAAAACTTGTCTTTGTCAAAAGGCATATCTTTTATATTGTCAAGTAGTCTAATCACCCCCCCTCTAGACATACTTTCGATCCTACAAGTGGTACGGGCTTTGGTCTCCATTGTATTGGTTTCCATTGCATTGTACTCCATAAGCTTGGTTTCACAACCTAGGAGAGTATGGCGTCTAGTGAGGTAATTTTTACGTGAGGTCCTTACTTTGATGGTACAAACTTTGCTAGTTGGAAGCATAAAATGAAAATGCATATTCTTGGCCATAACCCAGCCGCATGGGGCATTATTTGTGTTGGTATGCAAGGTGAATTCTTGAGGAAGGAAAAGTTCGGATTCGATGGTTCTAGCGGATGAATTGCGGATGTTGCAAAACAATGCTCAAGCTTGTGACATTCTCTTCAATGCCTTGTGTCAGGAGTTCAACAAAATCAACCGTCTTGAGAATGCAAAAGAGATTTGGGATACTTTGGTTGAAATGCCGCGAGAAGGTACCGAGGTAGTGAAGGAATCAAAGCTAGATGTTCTTCAAGGTCGACTTGACAAGTTCAAGATGAAGGAAGGTGAAGAATTATTGAAATGTACTCTAGGCTTGCTCTCATCACAAATGAGATTACTGAAGCTTAAGGCGAAGAAATGACCGACCGATTCATCATCAAGAAGATTCTCGAGCTTTGGATGGAAAGTATGACACCGTGTGCACTTTGATCCAAATGATGCCAAACTACAAGAATCTCAAGCCAATCGAAGTCAT
>JAHHZJ010001943.1:0-76646 GCA_021437245.1 Aegilops speltoides
GCTTATCTGCATGTTTGTCGTCCACTTTTGTGCCTGCTGTATTGCGGGGTCCTTAGGAAGCGTTGTTGTTGTTGAGGTGGGGCTTAGGCGGCGTCTGCGCCTGGTTTTGGTGTTTATCGGCAGGGTTATCCTCTGCAGCGGCTCGATGGTCCTCGTTATCGCTCTCTTTTGGGTATCCACCATGTATATGTTGTATGGCGAGGTGGTCCTCACGTTCCCTATAAGCGCTGTTTCTTGTTACGTCTCGGCGTAAATCGTCTATACCGTCGATGTCTTTGGAGCTGTAGTCTAGCATGTCGGTTAGATCGTCGACAGTGGCTACAAAGTAGGTGGTGGGTGGGCTCTGAATTTCTTCGTCGTCCATATCCCGACCGTCCCGGCCATAGTCCGGCCAGGACTCTCCCGATAACGAGAGATGCTTTAGTGAATTGAGGATGTCGCCAAAAGCGAGTATTGGAAAGATGTCATGGCGGTGAATTCCATAACGGCGCCCAATCCGATTTGGTTGGTAGAGCGCGGGAGGTTGAGTCCGGCACCTCGGAATCCACGAGTTTTGCGAGGACAAGATTAGGGTTGGGCGGTGTCCATCCACGATCCTCTATCTGGGGCAATCGGCTCCGGACTAATGGCGAAGCGGATTCACGTCTGACCACCAAAGGCCTTTGTTGATTGCGAGCTAGATCATGCCCATCGTCCTGATGTGCACGCTTATTTGTGGTTAGTCCGTCGAAGATCAAGTCTCCGCGGACTCGGCCGTGAAGTTTAGGCTTCGAATCGACTGCGGCGGGGGTGTAGCTTCGATCTGCTCCGGATGACCAGCGAATTAGCCCGCGATCTGAAGCCACCGAATCTGAAGATCTGTCAGGAAAAGTCTCACCCTGGACGGCGTCGTTGGTTCGAATGCCATCAAGCCTATCGGTGACAACAGAGGAACTCTCAATGAAAGCACCAATGTCGGTGTCAAAACCGGCGAGATCTCGGGTAGGGGTCCCGGCGTGCGTCTAAGCGGGGCTGATAGCGAGGAGGCGAGGACACGATGTTTTACCAGAGTTGGGCCCTCTCGAAGGAGGTAAAACCCTCGTCCTGCTTGATTAATATTGATGATATGGGTAGTACAAGAGTGGATCTACCACGAGATCAAGGAGGCTAAACCCTAAAGCTAGCCTATGGTATGATTGTTGTAATGTATGTTGTCCTCGGACTAAAGCCCTCCGGTTTATATAGACGCCGGAGGAGGCTAGGGTTACAGTCGGTTACAATGGTAGGAGATCTACATATCCGTATCGTAAGCTTGCCTTCCGCCAAGGAAAGTCCCATCCGGACACGGGTCAGTCTTCAATCTTGTATCTTCGTAGTCTTGGAGTCCGGTGAACGATGATAATCTGACTGTCAGGACACCCCTAGTCTAGGACTCCCTCGGCCGTCTGCAGGAGAAATGCCGGTTCTCGGGTGACCTTCTTCGAGCTCTTGCAAGCTGCTGAGCAGGTTGGCGAGTGATGAAAAGCGTCGCCCAGGCCTTGTGGCCATCTGTCTCCCTACCGAAGGCCTTGGAGAGCTTGCGAGAGAGGCGAGGGACACGGCGACACTTCCACTTATGGAAGATATCGGCTGCCGTCAAAGGCGCCCGAGGAGGCTGAGGCCATGGTGAAAGCAGCGGTACACTGGCTGACCCAAACCACATGGCGAGTCGGACTGTGGGGCTGATGGGAAGGAGATCCTTGTGAGCTTAGTGTGCGGCCAAGTAGAATTGGCATAAAGTATTCCCAACGGGAATTGTAAACTAGGCAACTTTGTTGGATGGCATTGAAGAGAATATGCCGATCAAGTTGACTATGTAATTTAAGATGACATGTGAAATGCCTTCTAGCCGGATTGTAGACCGTTTGTCATAGCGGACCTTTTCGCTTCAACCTCGGGACCCGATAGTCCGGAGTGTGTCCGAATACCCTCACGGTTAAGGAAGAACCGGGGCATGCGTGGAGACCAGGCGTAGGGGTCATTAGTGCTTTATCAGACAAGTGCCCAACTAGTTATGTTATATTACATGGTTAGTAAGAAACATCTTCGGGGAGAATAGTTAGTTAGGGGTTCCTTTCCACAGGAGGCATGCCCTAAAGTGCATGTCGGACTGTGAAAAATCGCAGAAAAACATCTGGGGTAGATAAATAAATAAATGAGAAATCATATTTTAGTTCACCGGCCGGATATTCCCTTAAACGCTAGCTTCGGCTTCACCCGATCTGAGTACACATCCGGTGACCAGCGATAACAATCGCGAGAGGTGCTCCTTTACCACCTAGCCAAACAATCGGGAACATAGGTGTAAGCACGAGGCGAGCAACCCAGCTTGGCCAAAACTTAAGTCATATCGATGCATATAATGGTGAATAAAAGGTACATGCGGAAGTGTGACACATGTGTTGGGCATCAAGCCCGTATAAATAAGCCACATTAAAGATCCCGAGGTATAATGGTAGCGGATAAGCGCGTCAAGTGTCGCGAACAATGCATAAACAAGCTGTCAAAGGCTGTAATAGAAAAGGAGGAGAGGGAGAAACATAAGACATCTAATATGTAAAATATAGGCGGAGGAAGGAGGCGAACTCGAGAATCCGGCGCTAAGCGTAGAATCTTGAGGAGGCGGGCTGCGTTCCATGGGTTCGGCTCGAGTCGGTTATCCGATGCATCTCATGAGCGGTACCTCCACGGTCGAGGACTTGGTTGATGATAAAGGGACCTTCCCATTTGGGCTTGAGTTTGTCCTTTTTCTTGTGTGGCGGTGTAGAACTAACTTCGCCAGCGTTGTAAGTATTGGCCCGTACTTCTGCTTTGATATCTTGAGCTTCTTTGTTGATAGAATGAGAGCGGGCTTTTGCCACGTCACGCTCCTCCTCAATGCATCAAACTGTCTGCCGATCAAGCTCGGCTTCTCTTTCTTCGTACATGCGCCTTGAGTGAGTCATGAATTATGTCACAGGTAGAACTGCCTCATGCGTATACCATAAAGAATGGTGTAAATCCGGTGGTGCGATTGGAGGTGGTCCGCAGCCCGAAATCTGGTCGAGCTCCTCTACCGGTCGTGTTAGATTCCTTGAGGACGCGATGTCTGGGTTTGATGCGCTCATGATTAGACCATTTGCTCGCATTTCGACTTGACCGTAAGTTTGAGGGTGATAGGCTGAAGCATAGTCGAGCTTGATGCCCATGTTTTTGCACTAGAGTTTGACCTCGTCGGTAGTAAAGTTCGTGCCGTTATCGGTGATGATGCTATGGGGGCCCGTAGCGTTATGCGACCCACGATATGAAGTCTATCACCAGTCCGGATTCGGCCGTCTTAACGGTTTGGCCTCTATCCATTTCGTGAATTTATCCACCATGACCCGGTAGGTATTTTTGCTTGTGGGTTCCTCCTTTAAGGGTCCAACCATGTCAAGCCCCAAACCATGAAGGGCGGGCTATGGGTATGGTTTTGAGGCGGTGGTTGGCATGTGGCTTTGATTAGCAAAGAGGCGGCAACCGGCGCATCGTTGGACTAAGTCTGAGCATCTGCCGGGCCGTCGGCCAATAAAATCTGTCTGGAAGGCCTTGCCTACAAGGGCCGGGCTGCGGCGTGGTGCCCTTGAGTCGGCATGAATTTTAGCGAAGATTCCGCCCTTCCTCTTGAGATACACCTTTGAGGACTCGGTTGTGGTTTTCTTGTAAAGCTCTCCCTCATGGACCTTATAGGCTTTAGATCGCCGCACTATGCAGCGGGCCTCGTTTTGGTCCTCGGGAAGTTCCTGCCTGTTTAGGTAGGCTAGGAATGGTTCCGTCCATGGGGCAATGACTGCCATTATTACGTGGGCTGAGGATGTTACTTCGTTGGCAGAACCACCAATTGTATCAGAATGTTCGGTGTCGGGCAGTGTGGTTGGGCCCGGGTTGTTATTTCCGGATTCCCCCTCCCATAGTACGGATGGCTTGAACAGTCTCTCTAGGAAGATGTTGGGAGGGACGGCATCGCGTTTTGCGCCAATGCGTGCCAATATATACATTGCTGGTTGTTATCCGGGCTATATGGTGAAATCGAGCCCCTCAAACCGGTGACATTTTTAGGGCGGCGTTGCGATAAGCTGCCATTTTCGGATCCTTGGCGTCGAAGTCTCCATTTATTTGGGATATCGCGAGGTTCAAATCCCCGCGCACCTCTAGGCGTTGAATGCCCATGGAGACTGCCATCCGGAGGCCATGTAGAAGGGCCTCGTATTCGGCTGCGTTGTTGGAGTCCGTATACATTATCTGGAGCACGTATTGAACCGTATCTCCGGTTGGGGCGTCGAGCGGCGCTGACCCCCAGACCAGCCAACATTTTGGAGCCGTCGAAGTGCATGATCCAGTTGGAATATGCGTCGTACTCTTTAGGGAGTTCGGCTTCAGTCCATTCGGCGATGAAGTCGGCCAAATCTTGCGACTTAATAGCTCGCTGTGGCTTAGGTTATGTCGAACGGGAGGAGCTCAATGGCCCATTTGGCAATCCGGCCCGTCGTGTTGCGGTTGTTTATAATGTCATTAAGAGGTACTTCGGAGGCTACTGTTATCGAACACTCTTGAAAGTAGTGTCACAGCTTCCGGGATGCCATGGACACCGCGTACACTATCTTTTGATAATACGGGTACCGTGACTTGCATGGAGTTAGGACAGTGGACACGTAGTAAACTGGTTTTTGAAGGGGGAACTTGTGTCCGTCCGTTTCTCGTTCAACAACAAGCACCGCGCTTACAACTTGATGAGTTGCCATGATATATAATAGCATTGGTTCGCCCATGTTGGGCGGCGAGAACGGGTTTGTTGCCAATATGGCTTTTATTTCTTGAGTATGGCGTGGCGGCATTCATCCACTCGAAGTTTTGATGCGTCGGAGGGCGATAAAGGGTAATGCCTTTTCTCCTAAGCGGGAGATAAAAGCGGGTTAAAGCCGCCACGCATCCGTCAATTTTGTATTTGTTTGAGGTCCTTTGGAATATCAATTGTGAGCTCGGATCTTGGCTGGGTTTGCTTCAATTCCTCTACGGATACAATGAAGCCCAAGAGCTTTCGGTGATGCGCCAAAAACACATTTTCGGGTTAAGCAATGTCATATGTTGGGAGATTATCGAGCGTGAGCCTCAAATCGTCTACTAGAGTTTGGCGTGCTTGGTTTTGTGACCACATCATCTCGTATGCCTCCTTTGTTTTGCCGATCTGGTTTGCGGACATATACGAATCATCTTGATATATTTGCCGGCGTTTTTGAACCCAAAGGGCATTGTGTTGAAGCGAGAATGGTCCGTATGGGGTGATGAATGCCGTTCTTGCGGCCTGGTCGTCTCTGCCATCTTAATTTGGTGGTAGCGGAGTATCGTCGAGGAAACACAATGAATCGTGTCTGCGGTAGCGTCGATAATTTGATCGATCTCGGGGAGTGGGAAGGATCCTTTAGGCGAAGCCTTGTTGAGGTCCTTAAAATCGATGCATAGGCGCCAAGATTTGTCCTTCTTTGGTACCATCACCGGGTTTGCTAGCGGTCCGGATGTTTTATATCTCGATGAATCCGGCCTCCAATAATTTGGCTAGCTCCTCTCCCATAACTTTTATCTCTTGGGTTCGGGCTTGAAGAAACTGTTTGGTGGCTTGAATCCTTTTAGGATGTTTAGGCTGTGCTTTCGGGACCCGGCGTGGGATTCTGGCATGTCGAAGGTGCGAGCAAAAATATCCCAATTTTCGTGTAGGAATTCTCGTGGTCTGGCGTCTACATCGGGGTTTAATTGTGCCCGGATGGAGGCCATTTTTGTAGGTCCGTTGGATGGACTTGGAATTTGACTATTTGTCCGCTTGTTTAAAGGAGGTGGACTTGGATCTCTTATCGAGTATCACATCGTCCTATTCACCATGGGCGTAGCGCGATGAGTTCCTCGGCCGCTAGAGCCGGATAGTGCCTCGAGGGCGGTCTTGTTGTCTTATTTTGGTAGCGAGTGCTATGTCGGGATCACTAGCAAGAGTGATGATTCCGTTGGGCAGGGCATTTTGAGCTTCATGTACCCGTAATGGGTATATCTTGAAAAATTGTGAATGCCTCTCGCCCTAATAGGCGTGATATCCGCTCTTTGAGCAGGGCCACTTGGGCGTGACCTCCTCGGACCTATAATTATCTAGTGTGCGAACACCACATCGGTGTGATTTTTCTGTCTGCATGCTTCCGGTAGGGATTATTCCTCTAAAGGTTGTGCTGCTTCGCTCAATGCGGCTCCAGTCTATTTCCATTTTTTGGAGGGTTTCCTCTTAAATGAGGTTCAATCCGCTGCCACCATCCATGAGTACCTTGGTAAGGCGAAAGCCATCCATTATTGGACTAAGGACCAATGCGGCTGGTGCTCGGGTTGTTCGGAATTTAGGTTCATCACTGGCATTAAAGGTAATAGCCGTGTCACTCCATGGGTTTATTGTTGCTACTTGGTAGACTTCGGCAAGGCTGCGGAGTGTTCGTTTCCGCATATTATTTGATGCGAAAGTCTTGAAGACTATTAATACCGTACTGGTATCCTTGGGCTGGTGCTCTAGAGTTAGAAGCTGTTCGCCACTTTTGGCCACCTGCCGTAGTATCCAACATGCTCTAAGGCTATGAGCTGGAGTGGCGCCCTCTATACTATGAATTTTGCAGGGTCCATTGAGCCATCCTTCGATCTGATTCCATGCCCTATAGAGGGTTTTGCTTTTGGTGTTTAACCCGGTGCTGGCGATAATGCACCCTCTTATTTTGGGTTGGGGTTGTGTTGAGGTCGGATTGTCCCAAAATTTGATTTGGTTTTCGAGCGCTTTCCATCACAGTACTTTTCGTACTATGGGCGCCAAGTCGTGGCGTGTAATTTCCTGACGGCTTCACGGTGTTGAGATTCCCTTGTCCGTGCAATTATTGCGAGAAGAATGAAATCGCGTCCTCCTCACGGCGATCCTTTACCTGTTCATAACCGGGAGAATCGGCCCGATAATGGTGTCTTGTTTACTGCGGGCTCTTGCGGTTGGGATAGATCGTTTATGTTTGGGTGGGCGAGTGGAATTAAATTGAACCCGTCCAATTTAAGACTCAGGGGCCAAGTAGTTTCCGAACTTAGAAGCTTGGGTTCTTGGATGTTGTCCAATGAATCTAGCCCGCTGCATGACTTTAGGTTCAGGGCTTGAGTAACGTCCTCCCCTCTGCGGGAATCCGGCATGGAGGGATCGGGAATCCGGACATAGCTAGTCCTTAAGATAGAAGAAGGGTCGCCGTATTGTTCCTCTACCACAGCAACGTGGTGGGTAACCTGGCGAGAGTTAATCTCTCTCAGATTGGGTTTAGGCCCAATCGATCATAATCTCGGCGACTCGAGCGGCGATCACGATCAAGAGCTTCGTTTAAGGAAGAGCTCCATCGATCTAACTCCTCGGCGAGTTCCAAGTTAACGAAGATTACTTCGATGACCCAAAAGCCATCGTTGGTGCGGCGGCGAGCAGGCGGTCATAAGAAACGCCTAGCCGGAGAGTTTGGCGATAGCCAAAGCTCCTTTAGCAACGATGCCATCTTTAAAAGGCGGGATGAGGCATCCTTCACGATGGCGGCAACCGGAGAGAATTCTCAATGAAAGCACCAATGTCGGATTGTCAAAACCGGCGGATCTCGGGTAGGGGTCGAGCGTGCGTCTAGGCGGATGGTAACAGGAGACAAGGGACATGATGTTTTTACCCAGGTTTGGGCCCTCTCAATGGAGGTAAAACCCTACTCATGCTTGATTAATATCGATGGTATGGGTAGTACAAGAGTAGATCTACCACGAGATCAGACAGGCTAAACCCTAGAAGCTAGCCTATGGTATGATTGTTGTTCGTCCTACGGACTAACACTCTCCGGTTTATATAGGCACCGAAGAGGGTTAGGGTTACACAGAGTCGATTACAATGGTAGGAGATCTACATATCCGTACCACCAAGCTTGCCTTCCACGCCAAGGAAAGTCCCATCCGGACACGGGACGAAGTCTTCAATCTTGTATCTTCATAGTCCAGGAGTCCGGCCAAAGGTGATAGTTCGACTATCCGGACACCCCGTAATCCGGGACTCCCTCAGTGGTGGGGGAGTATAAACTTTTACCATTCTATTTGGGAACCGCCTATAATGTATGTAGTATGGAAGATATCACCATTTCATAGTTGTTGCGTTGACAGTGAAAGTATGCCGCTCAAAATGTTATTCATCTATATTTTAAAATCGAGCTCTGGCACCTCTACAAGTCCCTCCTTCCCTCTGCGAAGGGCCTATCTATTTATTTTTATGTTCAGTCATCATCCTCTTATTAAAAAGCACCCTCTGGATAGCACATTGTCATTTGCATTCATTGCTATTATTTTATATTGGGTATGACTTGACTGGATCTCTCTTTTACCATGAATTACAATGTTTAGGCAGTCCTTGGTCTTTAAAGGTGCTCTGCATTTATGTTTTGTGGTCTCAGAAAGGGCTAGCGAGATACCATCTTGTTATATCATATTATGATTGTTTTGAGAAAGTGTTGTCATCCGAGTTTTATTATTATTGCTCGCTAGCTGATTATGTTATTGATATGAGTAAACATGAGACCTAGGTGTTATTGTGAATATGGTTAGTTCATAATCTTTGCTGAAAACTTGAATGCTGGCTTTACATATTTACAACAACAAGAGCAAATAGAGTTTGTTAAAGTTTTTTCTTTATCACTTTCAGTTTATCAACTGAATTGCTTGAGGACAAGCAAAGGTTTAAGCTTGGGGGAGTTGATACGTCTCCAACGTATCTACTTTTCCAAGCACTTTTGCCCTTGTTTTGGACTCTAACTTGCATGATTTGAATGAAACTAACCCGGACTGACGTTGTTTTCAGCAGAATTGCTATGGTGTTATTTATTGTGTAGAAAACAGAAGTTCTCGGAATGACCTGAAAATCCACGGAGATAACTTTTGGAAAATATAAAAAATATTGGCGAAAGAATCAAGGCCAGGGGGACCACACCCTGTCCATGAGGGTGGGGGGCGCGCCCTCCCCCCTAGGCGCGCCCCCTGTCTCGTGGGCCCCCTGATGCTCCACCGACCTCAACTCCAACTCTATATATTCCGTTTTGCGGAGAAAAAATCAGAGAGAAAGTTTTATCGCGTTTTAGGATATGGAGCCGTCGCCAGTCCCTAATCTCTCTCGGGAGGGCTGATCTGGAGTCTGTTCGGGGCTCCGGAGAGGGGGATTCGTCGCTGTCATCATATCAACCATCCTCCATCACCAATTTCATGATGCTCACCGCCGTGCGTGAGTAATTCCATCGTAGGCTTGCTGGACGGTATGGGTTGGATGAGATTTACCATGTAATCAAGTTAGTTTTGTTAGGGTTTGATCCCTAGTCCACTATGTTCTGAGATTGATGTTGCTATGACTTTGCTATGCTTAATGCTTGTTACTAGGGCCGAGTGCCATGATTACAGATCTGAACCTATTATGTTTTCATGAATATATGTGAGTTCTTGATCCTATCTACATGAAGTCTATAGTCCTTTGTTGGTGTCAAAACCGGCGGATCTCGGGTAGGGGTCCCGGCTGTGCGTCTAGGCGGATGGTAACGAGGAGACAAGGGACACGATGTTTTACCGAGTTGGGCCCTCTTGATGGAGGTAAAACCCTCGTCTGCTTGATTAATATTGATGATATGGGTAGTACAAAGTGGATCTACCACGAGATGAAGGAGGCTAAACCCTAAAGCTAGCCTATGGTATGATTGTTGTAATGTATGTTGTGTCCTCACGGACTAAAGCCCTCGGTTTATATAGACAGGAGAGGGCTAGGGTTACAGAGTCGATTACAATGGTAGGTGATCTACATATCCGTATTGCCAAGCTTCGCCTTCACGCCAAGGAAAGTCCCATCCGGACACAGGGCGGAGTCTTCAATCTTGTATCTTCGTAGTCTTGGAGTCAGCGGGCGATGATAATCGGCTGTCGGACACCCCTAGTCGAGGACTCCTCGGTAGCCTGAACCGAGGCTTCAATGGCGATAAGTTGACACGCATTATGTTCGGCATTGCAAGGCGGGTTCCCCCTTCGAATAATCGAGAGAAGATCATGAACACCGAGGATAGTGTCGGCTCGCAAAATAAATTCCACATTCCACCGTAGAGAATAAAATGTACACAAGTCAATCTGCCGGCGTATTTTGCGGCATGTCATCACACCGCTACCAAGCCTTTACTTGAATCGTTTTTATATACCACCTCATACGTTTAGCGAAGCGGTTTCAGCAACACGTCTTGTTGAAGTAGAGATCGTGTTCCCCTTATTCAGGATTCTCATCAATACGGACGTGGGTAACCCAACGCGCCATTGATGGTGGCGCTTGGGAAGATAGCGAGTTTTACCGGGCTGGTGGGGGCACATAGTCTTCGCTTTGCCTATATATAAGGGATAAGGATTCACCTTTTCACCCGCCTTCTTCCTCCTTTGCTTATCCACCTCGCGCACTCAAGCTCCAGCGGCTTCGCGCATCTTGTCTTAACCTTCCCGGCGATGTCGGGAGGGAGGCAAATAGTTAGCTTCGGTGTCAGGAGGAGCACATCACCAAGCTGCAACACGGATACCTTTCGGCGATATCAGCGCACCGGCTGCCCGACGAGGGCTGCTCATCCCTACCCCGGGCCCCATGAGAGGGTCGTTTCCTTCCCCACTTCCTCCATGGAACTGGGCTTTCCACTTCACCCCTTTGTCAGGGGCTCATGTTCTACTACGGCTGGATTTCCACGATCTGGCGTAAACTTCATCCTCAACATCTCGGCGTTCATCGTGGTGTGTGAAACCCTCCCTCTGCATCCGGCCCCACTTGACATGGCTCCAAGACCTTCAACGTCAAGCGAAGGTAGTGAAGAACGCACATGGCGAGTCTTGGGCGCCATGTTGGGCAAGATGCCCAGCGTCCTCTGATTCGAAGGGGCCTTCGTGGACTCCGTCAAGGATGGCAATCGGGGTGGTTCTATATCACCGAGCAGCGACCCTCGTGGGCGGCCCCAGAGTTAGATCTGGTATCCCTATGCAGCTCACCTCACGGAAAGAAGAAGGGCTTCTTTGTGGGGTAATCGAAGGAGGCGGGAATCGAGCTGTATCCGAAGTTGGTGAACAAAAGCTCGGGCTCGTCGGCGTGGTCAAGTCATGCTCGTCCGCGGATCCTCCCATGCCAAACGGGCATTCAATCCGTGGGAGTTCGATCCGGAACATCATCGGCGCTAAGAGGGCTCTTGACTGCGTCTGAAGGCGCCTAGAGGTGCTGTTTAAGGCGCGAAGCCCCGCATCATGACGGAAGATCGCGGATTTCACTCGCAACATCCGGTGGCGAGGTAAGTGATTCTACCCCTTTATGGGACACTTGTTGTAAATAGATTGATTCTAAGAGGTTTCAACCTCCCATTTCCTTTGAGCGGGAATGGATGAAGAAGGCGAGCAGCTCATCTGCCCGGCTCCTATGCGAAGACCAGTGGATGCCCGTCTAAGCGGGGCTGCTGGTTCGACACCGCACTTAGTCTTGGGAAGAAACCAGAAAGGTGTACGGGGCCTCGAAAGAGTTCCGTAATCAGGCGTCCGACGACGGCGGACTCCTCCCGAAGATGAGGCGGAAGAAGACTCTCTCCGGAGGAGGGAGAGGAAGAGGAAGCTTCCCCCAGGGGAGGCGAAGGGTCAGAGGAGAACTATTCCCCCAGACAGCCCTGCCAACACCGACGTTGGCGACGAGGAGTGGCCTTCAAGGGCCAGGCCTCCGGAGAGATCGTAATTATCCGAATCCCTAATATGCAATTTCTTTCGTGCCACATAGTGTCCTACTAATGCCGTATACTGCCCGCCGCCCGGCGATGATGATCTCCCGCTTCATCGGCGGGTCGTTAACCCGTCGGATGTGGATTCACTTCCGGCTGCCTCTACCCCGTGCCGAGCGAGGGCGCGAGTGGGATCGAAAGGACCCATTAGGAGGAGGCTCGGGGGCGCCGCAAAGGCAGCCTCCGGACTTTCGCCGGACTCTACGCCGGAACTGCGGTGGTTCGAGTCCGGCGGTGACCGAAAGAAGGGCAAGGCAGTGACACCGGCGGCCTCCGTCCAACCGGGCGCGGACAACTTCTTTGGGCGCTCAAGGCGCTTCCATCGAGGAAGAACTTACCTTTATTATGAGTCACGGTGATTGAAAAGTCGGCTTCGCCAAAGGCGGGCTGAAAGCTTCTGATAGCCTTTTAATAGGCTTTGAGGTAGAAGTTAAAATTGTGTAATGTTCTGCATAGGCGGTAGCCACGATGCTCGGTTCGGTGTTGGAAAGAAAAGCGGATGAGGATCTAAAAGATATTCATGAGTTGCTAATAAATTATGTCAATATGGGTTTTGCGAGGCTGTCTTTCTGACCTCTGCCGCCTTGTTGCGAGAGGTTGGTACATTAAGCGGGATCTCGGCGGTCGGCGAGAGCTCATCATGCCAGAGGCAGCTCGAGGACAAAGAAGGTGAGTGGCACCACTTTGAATTGTTACCTTCTGAGAAAAGGATTTTGGTGCAATAAAATTAACAAGGATAATATGGGTATTTGGGGCCACAAACAAGGTGGCAGCCACTGAAGGAGGCTGTGTCGTGACGAGCGTAGTCCGCCATGAGCAGGCGAGCGAGAAAGCAGGAGGCACGGTGGCGGAAGTGCGGCAAGAGCTCGGGCTCTCATGGAGAAGCATGAGAGCTTGGGCCGACTCAAGACTTGAGAGTCGAGCTTGCCTCGTCTCTCGAAAGTGCCAAATCCGCCAAGTCCGAGGCTGTAAGGCCCTTCGAGGAGGCTGAAGATGTGAAGAAGATAGCGGCGGGTAAGGCATTTTTCATGCAAAGCAAGCATGTTAATGTAAACTACGACACTTACCGCATTCGAGACTCTCGGGGGCATTTGCGGATCTGCGCGTAGTGTGTCGATCTTGCCGCATTCTACCGTGGTGAGGAGGGAGCTCAGCGGAGAAGGTCTTACGGTCTCGATCTGTTGAGGCGGCCATCCAGTGCCCCAAGCGACCGGTGAAGCAGCTGGTCGAACTCCTAAGGTAGTGAGGAGGCCATGAAGGGCCTTATAGTCGGTGTGGCTGGACAGGCCATGCACAGGAGCTACTTGACCTCGTCTTGGTGGCTGGTGGATCGTGCCCCTGGGTGGAGTCATCAAGCGCTCCTTTGTATTGAAGGTGCTCGTCGGGCCCTTGCCCGCACAAAGGTGCCTTTGGGGCAGGCTGGATCTTGAGCTTCTTCTTGATCCACCGCCACGGGCAAGGAGTATCATCGCCCGAAATGTATTATAAAACTGTCTGAAGGAGCCAGCGATATTGCGGATGAATGCCCTAGAGATGTAATTTTTGAGTAAACTTCGCTATGTATTATCACATGCGCTGAAAACTTTGTTCATGTGCGCTTTAAGCAACTCTTTTTAATTTAAATATTACCATACGGCGACCGTTTATAAAATCGAGAGATGGCAAGTCATTGGCTTGGCCCCCAAGCATAAGCTTTGGGGTGTTCGGGATAACTTGAGCACTCTTGTTCCCACTTTTGGGTCCATCTAGGGGCGCTCAACACAGCGAACAAAACAACGGACTTATAATGCTTGAACACTCTCCTTAGCCATAGAATTCTATAATTTTAAATTTAGTGAAGCCCCTAGTATTCGGAAGACCGAATTTGGGCGCTATCCGCATACGTCGGACATTATCGGAACTTCGCTCGAAGCAGCGTGAGTCTTTAAGGACCGAAAAGACCTCTCGAGCAGCGACAGATCTCGCCTTATCATGCGGTCAGTTTAGCTTTCTCCTTTGAGGCGCTCGCCCGGCTCAGCAGGCGCAATTGCGTGGTTCTCCAGTGCCACCTTAGCTGGCGGAGCAGGCGTAAGGCACCAAAAGCGTGGGGCAGGCAAAGCCAACTATTGACCCAAGACATGATTGGAACAGATTCATATAATGCTATAAGTTTGGGGTGCGCACTTGTGAAAGTGTTAGGACTTATCACACCATAATGTGGGAACATAAGCCCACAGTGTATTAGGCCGTATCAAAATATCTGGTGCAAGATGTCATGTAATGAACATATATATGTAATAACATGCAAAAAGTGCTGCATCATTTATTAAAGGAAATCTGCTATGAGTGCGGACGTCTGAGATAGTCGCGGTAAGAAAGGGTTTTGGACCAAGTAAACATGTCCCCCTCGAGGATGGGTTGCGGACTTGGTGTATATAATCAAATTTAATGCTCGTAATTGAGACCACACGAGTGTTAAATGCGCGTAGTTCTTACTCCCGGCTGTTGCATCATTAGTTGGCGAGGTTCACCGCGGGACGGGGCCTCAGCTAGCGAGTCTGTGTATACAAGAAGGAAAATAATAATAAGAAAGAGTGACACACTTGCAAGCCCCTGGTGTGGTCGAGCCGCACTCTGGGTCCATTGTGGTCGTGCCCCTTCCCTAGCCCATGGTATCTCCAAAGCGTAATGATGTCTGCGGAGGTTGTTCTTACAATCATGCGAGGCGGGGTTAGGGCCGCATTACTCTGGCGATGCTCGGATCGTGCCGGTGGTCTTGGTTGGTGTTGCCTCGGGCACGTTTGGCTGTATCCGGCCGTTTAACGGCGGACTCGAAAGTGCCTTAAAGGCTGCTCGTACTTACGCGCGAGCGTGTATGTTCCTCCGTTCGGAGGGCGTTCCGTATTTCCGTTGGCCGTGATGACTCCACGAGCACGGCATCTTGAGATTGAGGTATGCATAATGCGGCATAGCGTTGAACTTTACCAGCGGTTAAATCGACGAGCGTGATAGCGCTGTGAAATGGGACTATATCGAAGATTAACTCCTCGCTCAGGAAATTATCAGGGATCGAAGACCACTTCGGTGTGGTGAGCACTGTACAATTGGCCTCCACACTGGTATGGCGCCTTTAAAGGTTGTCCTTGTAGGTTTAATCCTTGAGGGTCTATGCCCATCTTCGCACTTTATCGATAAAGCAGGTTTGAAGCTCTGCCACCGTCCATCGGGACTCTCGTGAGTGAAATCCATCGGCGATTGGGTCTAAAACCAATGCGGCGAATCCGCCGTGGCGGATGCTGGTCGGATGGTCTCTTGATCGAAAGTGATCGGACAAGAGGACCATGGATTGAACTTGAGGCGTGGCTCCATCAGCGTATATGTCCCTTAGTGCGCTTCCGCTCCCTCGGGGGTATATGGGTTGCGTAGATCATGTTCCTTTATCCGCGCTTGTGAGAAACCCATACATCCTCTATTGTTCGTGATCGGGTCTCTTCCTCGTCGTCGCTGTTTAGCCCCTTGTCGTTGTTTTGATAATTAACTTGCCTTCTGCTTGAACACCCAGCAATCTCTGTTGGTGTGATTAGCTGGCTTTCGAAGTGCCATGTATCGGCATAGCGGTCGATATTCGGTCCAAATTGGGCGGACCGGAGTGGTTCTTTTGAATGGCTGACGGGTTTAGAGCCTCGGAATCGGCGTTGACTGCCATATCCTCCTTATCATCGCCGTTAATCGGCGTTTATTTTAACCGATCGACCTGCCATTGTGGTCCTTAGTATCCGGACTGCGAAATTTTCTTGAGGTTGTTGCTGCGAGCTAGCCAGCTATCCTCTCCAGCATAAGCGGGTCATTAATGATGTGAGGGCTGCCATGGATTTGGCTTTTCTGTCCAGTGCGGGCTAGCCACTCGTCGCGGATGTTATGTTTGAAGGCTGCGAGGGCCTCTGCATCCGGACGGTCGGCGATTTGGTTTTCCTTTGTCAAAAACCGTGTCGAGAATTATGCGGCGATTCGTCTGGCTGCTGAATTATGTGGCTTAGGTCATTGGCGTCTGGTGGCGCTTTATCACGTGCCTGGAAGTTCTCGAGGAATCGGCTTCGGGTCTTCCCAACACCCAATTGACTCTGCGGGCAAGATGTTAAGCCAATGCCGAGCTGGTCCTTTAAGCTTGAGTGGGAGATACTTGATGGCATGGAGATCGTCACCGCGGGCCATATGGATGTGAAGGAGGTAATCTTGATCCAACCGCGAGTGCTGTTGTTCAATCGTAGGATTCGATGTTTACGGGTTTAAACCCTTGAGGATTTGATGATCCATTACCCGTTAGTGAAGCATAAGCGGGTGTCTTGGCGCCTCTATATTGAGCAATATCACGGCGTAGCTCGAAGGCGTTATGCTGCTGTGTTTAGCCCGGCGGTTATTGTATCGGTAGCGACGGTATTAAATGCGTGGGTGAGTAGAGCGCCCGTGATCCGTAGATGGATCTGGATTGCCTTGCTTTGTCCTCAATACATCTCGCAAGTCGGTAGCGTTCCCTCTTGGCCGTGCTTTGGGAGCAATGCGAATGCGTTCTTGGTGGAGGGCTGGATGCCTCTCTGTCGCGACGCAGGGGTGGTCGATTGGCCATATCGTCTTGTTGGTGATGAAGGTATGTATGCTTCCTCCTCTAATCGGGGAACAACTTGCGTCTTAGGTAGCTTTTGGAGGCGTTCGAGTTTATACTCCTCGACGCGAGGACCTCGGTCCATCGATCGGCCAGCAGGTCTGATCAGCTTGAAGCTGCTGCTGCTTTTCTTTAGGCTATTTGCCGTGGCGATAAGCCTGCGTTTAAGCAGCTCTTGTTCGGCCAGGATCCTCGGGCACGACAAATTCGTCGTTGTTGAGGCTTGCCTCATCTTCGGAGGGAGGTATATAGTTATAGTCCTCGACCTCTTCATCTGCCGCCATCTCGTGAGGGCTTATACGCATCCTCTGCGCTGAGTCTTCTTTGGAGGGGTTATCTTCGGCACTCTACGGGGTGTTATTATCTCTGTGCGGAATCTCCATTCTTCTTGTGGCGGGATTTAGGCGGCGCTTGTGTGTTTGGCGCTTGGGCTGTTTCTTTAAGGAATCTGCCTCCGCTGCTTCTTCGCCGTCCCCATCGTTTGGGGTGTCCACCATGTATATGTCGTATGATGAGGTGGTCTTCTAGTTCCCTGTAGGCGTTGGTTCCTGTTCGTCTCGGCATCGTCGTCCATAGCGTCGATGTCTTGAATCGTAGTCTAGCATGTCGGTTAGATAAATCGACATTGGCTACAAAGTGGGTGGTGGGTGGGCTCTGAATTTCTTCGTCGTCCGTATCCCAACCATCTGGCCATAATCGGCGGGACTCTCGGATAGCGAGAGATGCTTTAGCAAATTTAGGATGTCGCCAAAGGCGAGTGTTGGAAGATGTCGCGCGGTGAATTCCATAGCTGGCGCCCAATTAGATTCGATTGGCGGGCGTGGGAGGTGGGAGTCCGGCAAGAGTCGGCACCTCGAATCCTGAGCTTGCGAGGACAAGGTTAGTGTTCGGCTCCATCGCCGTGAAGTTGCAGCCTGGCGGTGTCCAACCACCGGTCCTCGATCTGGCGATCGGCTCGGACTAAGGGCGGACCAGATCCTGTCTGACCACAGAGGCACTCTTGGTGGCGAGCTAGATCATGCCCATCGCCTTAGCAGTCGTGGCGGCAGCTATGGCTCGAGCCCATCGAAGATCAAGTCCCAGGTCGGCCGTGAAGTTTAGGCTTCGAATCGACTGATGGCGGGGGCATAGCTTCGATCTGCTCGGATGGCCAAGTGAATTAGCCCGCGATCTTGAAGCCGCGAATCTGAAGATCTGTCCGGGAGAAAAGTCTCACCGGGACAGCGTTGTTGATTGAAGATGCCATCGAGCCTATCGGTGGCGACACGGAGGAACTCTCAATGAAAGCACCAATGTCGGTGTCAAAACCGGCGGATCTCGGGTAGGGGTCCCGGCGTGCGTCTAGGCGGATGGTAACGGAGACAAGGGACACGATGTTTTACCCAGGTTTGGGCCCTCTTGATGGAGGTAAAACCCAGCGTCTGCTTGATTAATATTGATGATATGGGTAGTACAAGAGTGGATCTACCACGAGATCAAGGAGGCTAAACCTAAAGCTAGCCTATGGTATGATTGTTGTAATGTATGTTGTGTCCTCTCGGACTAAAGCCCTCGGTTTATATAGACACGGAGAGGGCTAGGATTACCAAGTCGGTTACAATGGTAGGAGATCTACATATCCGTATTTCCAAGCTTGCCTTCCACGCCAAGGAAAGTCCCATCCGGACACGGGACGGAGTCTTCAATCTTGTATCTTCGTAGTCTTGGAGTCCGCCGGACGATGATAGTCCAGCTGTCCGGACACCCCCTAGTCCAGGACTCCCTCAGTCACCTATTATGTGTTATGATCCGACAACCCTGAAGTGACAATAATCGGGATACTTCTCGGTGATGACCATAGTTTGAGGAGTTCATGTATTCACTATGTGCTAATGCTTTGTTCGGTTCTCTATAAAAGGAGGCCTTAATATCCCTTAGTTTCCACTAGGACCCGCTGCCACGGGAGGGTAGGACAAAAGATGTCATGCAAGTTCTTTTCCATAAGCACATATGACTATATTGAATACATGTCTACATTACATTGATGATGCGGAGCTAGTTACGTAATAGCCCTATGTTATAGCTATTACATGAGGAATTGCATCCGACATAATTATCCATCACTGATCCAATGCTACGAGCTTTTCACATATTGTGCTTCCTTATTTACTTTTTACGTTTACTCTTGTTACAATTACTACAAAACTGCTATCTTTACTTTTGCCCTTTGTTACCATTGCTATCATACCACTTGCTACTAAATACTTTGCTGCAGATACTAAGTTATCCAGGTGTGGTTGAATTGACAACTCAACTGCTAATACTTAAGAATATTCTTTGGCTCCCCTTGTGTCGAATTAATAAATTTGGGTTGAATACTTTACCCTCGAAAGCTGGTGCGATCCCCTACACTTGTGGGTTATCAACTAGCAGATGTAGGGGAAAGTAGGTGTACCGGTCTACCCAGAGTAGAGAGTTAATGCTTCAGAAAGACTATGCATCGATCTTTCGGTCATGGATGTGATCGAGTCTTGTGGGGAAAAGTGCGCAACCTCTGCAGAGTGTATAAACTAATCATGGTTGGCCATGTCCCCGGTTATGGACAAATTGAGTATCTGGAAGTGGATATTTATGTTTATCTCATCACTCTATAATTAATGTATTGGGTTTAATGATGATGCTTGGTTAATTGTGGGATTTGAGTTGGAGGAACCTTCTCAATATTGGTAAAAACTTTGTAGTGAATAAAATTTATTCCTTTGTAGTAGGGAAAAATTAGCTTTATGCAAAGAAATTAAACTTAGAGCCTCCACCAGCCAAATATGCATGTAGATATAGTTTCATTCATTTTCTCTACAATATAACTCTGCCAGCATATTCCATGTGCTGACCTAAACGGCTGTAACGTCTCATGTTGCAGACTTTACCGACGAAGAATAAGGTGCGCTAGGTAGTTGTCATGCTCTTAACTATGCCGTTGGAGTTTGATGGACTCATTTATCTTCGAAGCTTCCGCAGTTATTTTGTTTAGATGGCCTTCAGCCATATTATTTGTGTAATAAATACTCTTTATGAGGACCTTGATGTAATAAGTGTGTGATTGAACTCTGTTATAATTCCTCGATCTTGTGTGTGTCGACATACCGATCCGAGGATGACACTTAAGCCACGAGACTTAGGTCAATAAATTCGTGGTTGCTACAAGATGGTATAAGAGCACACACTGACTGTAGGACGCGACCACTAGGAAAAGCCACAGGATACCCTTCTCTACTCATTTGTAATCCTCCTCTATTTCTACTCTATAGATGTCGGACCCCAGGAACAAGTTCACTCAGTTGGATGACGACACCCCTTTCGGACGACACCTAAAGGAAGTCACGAAGTACCTGAACATCGGACTACCAAGCTTCACTGGAACCTTCACTGCAACCTTACGGAAGAGGGGCTGGAGGATCAAAGATTCGTGTACACAGGAGGACATTTTCACCAACCCGAGCCCATTGAGTTTACCTTGGATGCACCAACTTGGAGCTTGGGAAAGAGCATGGCAGCCCGTCACTTTTGGGCGCATTTGTGAGGTGTCTGAGGATCTTAAAGACACCGTCTACCAGATATGTGGATGCCGAGACGAGCAATGGGAGATGATTCGTACCAGGAAGGATGGATCTATTGCAGCATACATTCAGGAGACGGATCAACACATTCGTCGATATGAGAACCAGATGTGTGCTATCATGAAGAAGACCAAGAAGGTGATGAAGAGGAATATTGAGCCTGTTGGTGTACTAAAGTAGGGGTACCTTAGTACCCCGAACTTGTGCAGGGGCAGTCGCAGCGCCCCGCGGCAAGGTTTGCCGGGCATCCACCAAGACCCTCCGCCATTCACTTTATTGCCATTCAAGAACAAAGTGTTAACTAAGAAAGACAAGACCCCGGCAAGAGGAGCTTGCGGGAAGAACAAAGACCCGGCAGAGGAGCTTGCGGGAAGGATAAAGACCACGGCAAGAGGAGCTTGCGGGAAGAATAACAAAGGCGCTTGAAACTTGCCACGGCCTTGGCGTCCGGCAAGACACGACAGCGGCAAGCTTGCAGCACACAAGACAATGGCGCGGCAAAGGCGCTTGCCGCGGCAAGGCTGCCCTCTGCACCCAAGCTCCGCGCATCCAATGGCGTGTCACCCGGGACTATCCGAGGAGCGCGTGGCGGTATTTGTGAAGCCATACGGTCTTGGTGTAGCGAAAGTGACAAGGAGGCCATCATGGCGATCGGTGGCGCCCCTAACGGTCGTTTCCTTGCAGCGTGTCGATTGTACTAAAGTAGGGGTACCTTAGTACCCGAACTTGTCTGCAGGCGGTTAGCAGCACCAGCGGCAAGGCTTGTCGGGCACCGCCAAGACCCTCCGTCATTTCCTATTGCTGCCATTCAAGAACAAAGTATCAGCGAGAAGACAAAGACCCGGCAAGAGGAGCTTGCGGGAAGAATAACCAAAGCGCCTCTAGAAGACTTGCCTTAGCATACGTGGCGTCCGGCAAGGCCAGCGACAAACAAGCTTCTTGGTAGCGACAAGATAAGGAGCTGTGGCAAAGGCGCTTGCCGCAGCAAGGCTGCCACCCTGCACCCAAACTCCAGCGCATCCAGCGACGTGTGGCCCGGGGCCATCCGGAGCACGTGGCGGCGCTGCGCGCCATGCGGGCGGTGTAGCGGGCGACAAAGGAGGCCATCGTGGCGTCGGTGGCGCCCTAGCGGTCGTTTCCTCACCTTTGTTGGGGCGACGAGGCAGACATTAAATGCCCTTGTCCCTGCCGTCGAGTTAGGTAGGGGGCAGCTTTGTTGAACTTGTTGTACCAACCTGCTTTTTACCTTTCTACCCCTCTTCCTACTGCCACACTGTCGGTGACCCTCTTAGACTATAAAGGGAGGCCCATGCTTGCGTAGAAGGGGTTCCGCGATTCGGAGACCCAACACCACCATGCGCTCGCTTCTCGAGCAGAACAAATACAAACACAAAGCAGCGGTAGGAGCTTTATCTCTCAGGAGAGCTCGAAGTTGGGTAAATCGCCCGTCTCCCAGCGCTCGACCTCGATCGCTGCGCCGCCCTCCGCTCCTTGCGGACTAGAAGGGCCTTGCCCCATAGGTGCTCGTGGCCCACAGGCGCGCCGACCTGCTTGTTGAGGCGGCGGACGGGCATTAAATGCCCTTGTCCCTGCAGTCGAGTTAGGTAGGGGACCTTTGTTGGTAGCAGTTGTACCAACCTGCGTTTTTACCTTTCTACCCCTCTTTCTACGCCGCGACCTGTCGGTGACCCCCTTAGACTATAAAAGGGAGGCCCATGCGCACGTAGAAGGGGTTTGGTCGACCCATTCAACACCACTACACGCTCACGCTCTCGAGCAAGAACAAATACAAACACAAAGCAGCAGTGGGAGTTTTATCTCTCCGGAGAGCTCCGAAGCTGGGTAAAAAAACCCCGCGTGCTCCCGCCTCGATCCGCTCTGCGCGCGCCCTCCGCTCCCTTGCCGGACAAGAAGGGGCCCCCTGCCCCATAGGTGCTCGTGCTCCCACAGAAAGCCCACGACATCTTTGGCGCACCAGGTAGGGGGGCGTCGAGATCGTGCGTATCTGATCCGGCGTCTGCGCGCGCTACATCAGCATCTTCATCAACATGCCACCGAAGAAGAAGGCTTCTGAGGTGGCCGCTCCGTCTGCGACCGTCCCCCGCCACGAGCAAGCAGGCGGTGGGGTGGACGCCGGGCGGAAGGCGCGCGTGAGGACTCACGCCGTCACCGGTCCAAAGACAAGGCCCGCAAGGTTCGGCATCTGCATCCGCACCCCTCTCGGGGAGTGCGGGATCGCTGCGCCACGGTGCTCCTAGCACCGTACTTCGCGTTGGAGCAAGGCCAAGCTGGTGGGTCGCGGGGCGTTCAAGGCCGGCATGCACGCCAACGCCTGGCGCGATCTTGATGCGCTGGGCGAATCTGCTCCTTCTAACTGTTAGAAGCTTGAGCATCTCGCACCTCGCGTCGCTCACCACGCCACCCAAGACTCGGAGAAGCGGCGAGCCCGGCTGCACGGATTACCCTCCGGCGCCCGGACAAGATCGGCGGCGGAGGCAGCCATTTACAACCTCGCCGGCCGCCAGCGGCGACAAGCCCGGCAACGAGCACGCCGAAGCCCGGCAAGGCGTCCGGCGCAAGCCGGCGCGAACAAGACGCTGGGGTGCCACCACGTGCACTCCCAGCCCGAAGGCCAAGATCGCCCGACTTCGCCGGGCCAACCTCGGCGCTGACTCCACCGCATCGCCGGACCGCGAGCTCGCCGTGACAGCGCCAAGTTCTTCAAACGGCGGCGCGAAAGCCTTCGTACTCGCATCGGCGCGAGAAAGCGGCATCGATCGACCAGCGGCTGGGCTCTCTGTCGATATGGAAGCACCGGGGAACGGGCGACTTGCGTCTGCGGCGAGGTTGCCTGCGTTCACCGTGAGCTGCGGCAAGTCGATGGCCAGAACCAGAACTTCAAGCGGGCGTGCGAGAAATGCGATGGCGGGATACATCCGTCGGAGTTCCTCGGCGTCTACACCATCGCGGTGCGGCTGCGGAGGGCGCGCGAAGATCCTCGCCAACTACTTCCCGGTGCTCAAGCCGCGTCGAGATCTTGGCTCATGCACTTGCGGATAGCTCCATCTCTTCATGGGCGGACTGTGTCATCGGTTTGTCGGCGCCTTCACGGAGGCCACAAACCCCATGGCGGGAAGCGATCTGCATCTGCTCATCGGAAGGAGGAGAGCCCTGCGCAAGTACATCAGAGATTCAGCCGGTGCAGCGCAACATCGGGCGTCCACCACGCGGTTATCGGCGCGTTCCATTAAACGTGCGTAACGCGAGGATGAGGAGGAGATGGCGATGTGCAAGATCGAAGATGTCGGCGAGCTATATGCTCACGGCGACAAGTGTGCGAAATTTGAGGAGGAGGAAAATCCCGGAGAGATTGCAGGAAGCGAAGGATCGACAATGAGGAGGATGTCCCTCGGCAAGGAAGAACCGGGCGGAACAACGAAAAAAGAAAGGCTAAGGATGTGCTGGTTGTCGAGCAGTCCGACAGCGGAGGCGACTCGACAAGGCCAAAGCTGGTGACTCGGGGAGGCTGTGGTAGCCGCCGACAAGCGGGGCGGCTCCGACAGCGGTATTGCAAGATCCACCGCACCAAGGGCCATGACCTCCAAGCACTGCAAGAAAGTTGAAGCGGATGGGCGGACTCTGAAGAAAGCTGAGTCTGGCGCTGCGACAAGGAGAGGGGCCGGGGAGGTGGCGGAGGATCGGCAAGCTTCCCGCCCGGGAGAGGCGCAGCAGCAAAGCCAAGCAGCGGCAAGGAGATAAACCTCCCGTGGCGCGACAAGGGCGAGGGCGAGGATGAAGATGATGAGATGGAGGAAGATGAAACCGATGACCAAGAGTTTGAGAAGGCGGAGGTTTTGTGCATCGGCGGTGCTTCTCGCACACCTCGCATCGCCAACTCAAACAATGGGCGCGGAAGTGGCGCGATGGAACCGTCCATCGAATAGCGCAAGCCCCTCAAGTGGTCAGCCGCCCATCATCTTCGGACGTTGAGGATCACCACGATCGCATCACTGCGGTCGGTGCTTGCCGATGTTGGTCTCGCCAGCGATCCGCAACCTCAAAGTCACGAAGATGTTGGTTGGCAGTGGGGCGGCCTGAATCTAATCTCCTCCACGGTGCTCAAAGCTCCGGATCCCGACAATGAGCTCGAAGAGGCTGGTACCTTTCAAGGAATAAAGCGGAAGGAGCAAGCGAAGGGAAGATCACACTACCGTAACTTCGGCGGCGAGCTGAATTTCAGGAGACGAGAGGTCACATTTGGCGTCGCTGATTTCCCATTGCCCTACAATGGGATACTCGGCCGTCTAAGCGCTTGCCAAGTTCATGGCAGCCTCTCATTCGCCTACAATGTGCTCAAGATGCCGGTCCGATAAGTGTCATTTCTGTCCAAGGCGACAAGAAGGATGCACTTATCTGCACCGACAAGATTCTGGGAAGCGGCAGCCAGCGAGCATAAACCACTTGCGCTGAAGCTCCCGGGGAAGAAAGAAGACCAAGTCCGGCAAGAGTAGCTCGATGCCCACTCCGGCAAGCGCACCTCTTGGTCTGCTTCTACGTCGAGGGCGCTCCATCGAGCTCCACCGGCAAGTGCAAGAAGGCAAAGACAGCTTCACGAGACCAAGAAGGTGGCGCTAAGGAGGGCGGCCTTTGGTGGTACCTTCACCATCGATTGCCACGCTTGACCCTAAATAGGAAGCGGCTCGTTGCTCTGCGAGGCGAATGTCGATGTGTTTGCATAGCAGCCATCGACATCCCGGCGTTCCGGAAAGTAAATGAGCACCACCTTGCCGTCTGTCCCCCGCGGCCCGTCAAGCAGAGTCGGGAAGCAGCGGTGGAGCGCCAGAGTTCATAGCGAAGAAATCAAGAAGTTGGGCGGCAGGCACTGGTGCGAGTACTCCATCCAACATGGTTAGCCAATCCGGTAGTGATGCGCCAAGGCGAATGGGAAGTGGAGGCTTTGTATTGACTTCAGCGATGTTAATAAAGCTTGTCCCAGGATCCATTTCCCTTGCGGCGCATTGACCGGTTATGCGACTCCACGGCGGGGATGCGATCTGCTTTCATTCCTTGATGCATACTCGAGGATATCATCAGATCTTCATGGCGAAGAGGATGAAGAAAATCGTGTTCATTACTCCATGTAGCGCGTCTTGCTTTGTCACGGATGCCTTCGGACTAAAGAATGCGGTTCCACATTTGCAAGGTAGTCGGTCATGCTTTTGAGCCACACTGCACGAAATGTGGAAGCTTACATGGATGACATTGTGGTCAGAAGCGAGGACAGAGCAACTTTGATCCAAGACTTGGGCGAGACCTTCACAAATCTCGCAAAGTCAATCTCAAGTTGAATCCGAAGTGTGTGTTTGGAGTCCCTTCCGGCAAGCTCCTCGGGTTCTTTGTGTCCCGAGAGGGATTGAAGCAATCCAGAGCAAGATCAAGGCCATTGAGCAGATCGAAGCCCGAAGCGCGTCAAGGATGTGAGAAGACTTGCGGCTGTGTTGCTGCTCTCAGTAGGTTCATCTCTAAGTCTGCTGGCGGCATACCTGCCATTTTTCAAGATTTTGAAAAACGCAGGTCCAATGAAATGGACTCCGGAAGTGGAGGCTGCGCTGCAGGACCTGAAGAGATACCTATCCTCTACTCCAACACTTGTGGCACCTAAGCCACAAGAGAAGTTGTTGCTATACAGCAGCAACCAATCAAGTGGTTAGTGCTGCGTTAATTCGCGGAGAGGAGGCGGATGATGAGCCGGACGACGCGGCAAGCGAGTCCAGCGACAAGTAGGGGCTTCCCGACAAGTTCTCGCTCCGGCAAGGATGGATCTGTCTGATTGCGGAAGAAAGCGAAGAAGATGGTGCAGCACCCGGTCTACTTTGTCGGTTCCCTTTGCGGGGCTAGATCAAGGTACTCGGTGTGCGAAGTTGCTTCGGCCTTCTTATGGCCTTGAGGAAGCTGCGCCATTACTTTCAAGCACATGAAATCCACGGTGGTCACTCGCTTTCCGTTGAAGAGGATATTGCAAAATCCGGAAGAAAGCAGGCAGGATTGTCAGTGGGCACTAGAATTATCAAGCTTTGGCCTCAAGTTTGAAAGTACTTCAACTATTGAGCGAGCATTGGCGAGTTCATAGCGAGTGGGCGCCAACACGGATGAAGAAACTCGAGAGGAGCATCCCGTCAAGGAAGCGAGCAAGAATGGATCATGTACTTTGATGGTGCCTTCTCGTTGCAAAGGCGCCCGGTCAGGCGTACTACTTGTCGCACCCAGGAAAGCACCTCAAATCACGTGGTCCAAATGCACTTTCCCAAGGAGCAAGCAACAAACAATCTGCGAGTATGAAGGCTTGCTTGGGACTCAGAATAGCAGCGAGCTTGGGATCAAAAGCTTATTGTCGGGGGTGACTCACGACATGCGTCGCCAAGTTAACAAAGATTATCGAGTCCGTTGATGGAAGCCTACATTGATGAAGTGAAAGCTAGAAGAACATTTTGGCTGCGGATGGAACACATTCAAGAGCTCGAGAATGACATTGCGGATGGCTGTCAAAGTGTGCACTCAAGTTACACAATGGAACCAGGGATTTTTGTGCTCAAGCTGACTCAACCATCTGTAACAACATCAAGCTGGACAGAGCAAAAAGAAAGTTTGTCTTTGGCGACTACTTTCCGTGAGCTCCCGAGCCGCCGCCGCTAAGAAAAGTCCCGGGATCAACACGAGAAAATGCTGAGGCCGTCTGCTCCGACAAGCCCTAGGGTTTGTTTCGTTGAAGCGAACCTCCCGACAAAGCTGTGTCGACACGCTTGCGGGAACATCGTGCTCGGCGCGGTCCCGGATACTTGCCGTGAAGCGGATGTTCCGCAGCTGCCTTCGCCTTTAGTCCTCATTTGTCGAGCCACAAGCTCCGGCTGGGCCTGACCAATAGTCCATTTCCTTGAGACAGGAGAACTTCCGAGGAACAAGAAGAAGCGGAGAGAGTAGCCCGGCAATCGGTATGTACCAGTTTGTTGATGACATCTTGTCTGAGAAGAAGATTCAGCAGTGAAATTGAAGTGCATTTCCGGGAAGATGGACAAAGCTGTTGGCGGAGATACATGGAGGCATATGTGGTCACCACATTGGCGCAAAACACTTAAGGCAAGGCTTTCCGGCAAGGCTTCTTCGGACGACAACCCTCGGGATGCAAGCTGCACAAGTAACCAAGTGTGAAGCGTGCAGTTCCACTCCAAGCAGATTCATCAACCAGCTCAAGCTCTCCAAACAATCCCTTTATCTGGCCATTTTTGATGCAGGGGCTCGACATCCTCGGCCCCTTCCCGAGCTGTCGGGGCTTTGAGTACTTATGCGTTGCAATCGACAAGTTCACAAAGTGGCACGAAGTGGAACCAATGAGGAAGGTGACAGCACAATCAGCAGTCAAGTTCTTGGTCGATTGTTTGGCGTTTGGAATCCCTAACGGGATCATCACCGACAATGGCACACAATTCACGAGCCGCACCTTCATGCGATCGTCCAAGATCTTGGTACCAAGATGCGCCGCTTTGTTGCTCACCCGAAGCGGCGGTCAAGCGGAGAGGGCAAACAACTGAAGTGCTGCGTGGGCTCAAGACGAGAACTTTTGCAGGCTGCACAAGTGCGGAAGAAATTGGATCGGCAGCTGCCAATGGTTCTTTAAGTCGATCGAGCAGCGCCATCGAGCCAGCGGCGGACACCTTTGCTCTTGTCTACGGGCGAGGCAGTTCTCCCACGGAACTTCGTATCTGGATCGCCTCGAGTGCTCGCTTATGATGAGCTTGAGCAAGAGCAGCTGCGGCAAGATGGCGCTGCTCCTCGAGGAGAGATCGTCTTCGAGCTCTTGATGCGAGCTGCTCGCTATCGCAAGCTTTGCGCCGCTATCATAGCCGCAAAGTTAATGCGAAGCTTGAGGAAGGCGACCTTGTTCTTGGCGCGTTCAATCCGCCAAGAATTCCAACAAGTTGGCCTTGAAGTGGGAAGGCCCTTATCGGGTGAAGCGGGTCACTAGGCCCGGCTGTCATACGAGACCGAAGATGGCATTCGGTGAGCAACTCTGGAACATAGAGCATCTTCACAAGTTTTACCCATAAAGCGCGGTTGCGGGCCCGTTCGGCAACCACCTTTTATACAAGCCTTGCGGCTGTTGCATGTAACCCTTTGTACAAAGCCAGGCGCAGCTCCCGTGCGTAAATAATGTTTATGTGCCTCGCACATCTTGTCAAATTTAATGCATCTTTCCTTTTTGCATATATATCTGATACTTTGTGCAGCACTTACCCCCGGTAAGCAATAACGAACCTTAAGGTTCCGTATCATTATTTTCTCTTCTTTCTTCTCAAAAAGAAGATCCCTCTGCCCACAAGTTCACCGGGGTGGGGGGAAGGAGAAGATAAAGGTGTGGACCAGGCGTCGTTCAAAGGAATCTAGCCTTGCTGGGACGCAGACGACAGAAAAGCTAAGTTGCCCAAGTCTGAGCACAGAGCCCAGTCAGTTTCAAATTTTTTAGGGTTATGTTCCTTGAACGACCGTGCCTTGTATGGAAAACCTGTGCGCGGAGGAACCGACTCGTGGCTAAGTTGCGCCCTTGATTTGTTTTGAGTCCGCTCAACAATACAAGTGAGCTGCAATTAGCCCGACAAGGTTTCTTGCGGGAAGCGACACCGCCATGACGACTCTTGATGTTCAGCTCGGCAAGTGTGCTTCCGGACAAGTCCCCTCAAAGCGTGGGGTAAAAACATGCAAGGGATGGAATCAAGTAAAGGAAATAACATAGCATAGCGATTGCGAGAATAAAGTTATAGTACAAGAATGACTTATTGTGGCCTTGACTAAATGTTCTCATAAGCTGAAATGGCATTAGCAAGAAAAAGGGAGAAGAATGGTGGCCTAATCACGCACTTCGCCGTCGACCCTCGACCTCATTCACCTTGTCCACAATGGGTGCGACAATGGCCTTGAGCTCTTCAAGTGCAGCACCATGGCAGCTTCTTGGTGACGGGTGAGGTCGATGCTCGGGTTCTCGGAAGAGTATCTTCACCAACACCTTCTCCAAGACCTGGCGCGGTCTTGGCGCGACTCGTCGGCCAGCTTCTTGGGATTCTTTCCGGAGCTCTTTGGAAACCGTCGCCACACCTTTGAAGAAAAGCGTGAGCTTGGCGCTGGGCTGGAGATTTTCCTCGATGGGTACCGAAGCCCGCCAAGTCTAGCTCCGCCGACTCCTCGTTGATGAGCGGCGATGTTGTGAGCCCTCCGTCGAGCTCCACCGTGGTCTTGAAGGTGTTACGGGTCTCGGCTGACCCTCGTCGGCAGCTCCTCGTTGCCCTTGATCTCCTTCCTCAAGTCATCTTCTCGCTTCTTGGCGGCGTCAGCGTCCCGCCAAGGTGGCGATTCGGCTCGGATCAGCACTTGAGTCCTTGGCGGCATTCAGCTCCTTGACCTTTTCGGCAAGCTGAACTTGCAGATCGCCATGGGCGCGTGCATCCTTCTCGCGTTCGCGCTGGAGTGCGGCAAGCTCTTCATTCTTCTTTGTCATGTCCGCCTCTAGCTGCGTCACCTTCACCTCTAGCTCCTTCTTGGCGGCCTCGGCAGCCGCGGCGGCATCCTTCGCCTCCTTGAGCGCCCCGCCAAGCTATTGCTCCCGGACGGCGAGCTCCTCTTAAGTGGCTGTCAAGTTCACCTTCTTCATATCAACTCACCATCCGCTTGGACAGCTCCTCGGTGGCGAGCCTCTGCTGCTCTTCCGGGATGAGCGCCTTCTTCGCCTCGTCAGCTCGCCCTCTCCTCGGCAATGGACGAAGGGCCTCCTGATTCTTGACTCGGAGCTCCTCCGCGTGTTTCTCTATGTCAGCGCCCGCTGCGCGACAAAGCGCTTCCGGGACTCGAGCTTCACTTGCGGTAGCGGTAGAGTGACACCAACTTCGAATGCTTGCTCCTCCTCGGACTTCGCCGCTGCTGCTGCTTGGCTTGTCAACTCTGCCAGCCAATGATGATACTTCCCGTCAAACTCCTCTCCCTCCACGGCGCGCTGGGCTCGGCCCGAGGAAGCTTGATGTACGCCCTCGCCCGGCCTTCAAATCTGGCGCTGGCTGGGGCTCGTCGGAACCAGCGCTGCATCAGCGGCGAAGGAAGTCGGCCAGACGGTGCAGCGCCTTGCGCTCTGCGTCCTCAGTCGTCGGTCGATCGCGGACCCCTCGCCGGCTCTGCGCCGATGCCTTGGCGGCTTCCTCGTCGGCGGGCTCGTCAGCGCCGGCCTCTTCCTCGCCAGCGGCGACATCTTCGGTGTTGCCTCGTGAACCTTCCTCGCCGGTGACCTTGGTCTCCATCAGGTCGGCGAAAGGGGGATCTGAGGATAGGAAGAGGAAAGCAAAGTCAAGCAAATATCCAAAAAAGAAGAAGATTCAGGAAGAAGAACCCAAGGGAAGATTTCCGACAAGAAGGGTTACCTGTGCTGGGTTCCGTGACCATGGGCTCCTCCACCAGGGGCTCGCTGGTTTCACCCCTTGCCAGGGACCCCTCCCTTGCGGGGCGCTCCTTGTCGGGAATCGCCCCTTGGCGTGGTCGAAGCAGAAAGCACCTCGGGTCGGCCTCCGGCTGCTCTGAGTGGGCTTGTTACGCTCCTATACAAATGAGTCAACAATCAAAATATCGGCAAAGAAGAAGCACCCATCGTGCCCCAGCAGGAAGTGAACCAAACACTTACTGTTTGGGGCTGTCTTTGAGGAGCTCTTTGCGAAGAAGAAGAGCAGGGTCCGTCAAGGTGGTCTCGGGCGTGTCCTCTGCCATCCGCAAGAGATTGTCCCGATGTCAACCATGGGGACCTTCGCCCTCTTCGCCCTCTCTCGGCGAGTCTGAAATAGAGCAGGAATTGAGAGAGAAGCAAAGTAGATAAAAGACAAATAACGACAAGGGTCAAAGAAAATCAAAACAGTGAGAAAAAGCCTTACTCCTCCTCATCCTCCTCCTCTTCATCGTCGCGGGAACTCGGTGCGGAGAGGTCGAACTCTAGTACCCTCTCTGCGGTGTGGCGGAGGTAAGCTCCTTGGCGTTCTTAGGGGCTGCTGGCGAGGATCGAGGCGTGGCGGCCGGGAGGACCCGCCTCGATTGCGGCACAGCACAGGACCCTCCAGCAGCAATGGTACTTGCATGGTGGGCGTGTCCCCTGGCGCCCGGCTGCTGGTCGGCCTGCTCCTCTGCCATATCTCCAACTCGTGCCAGGCGCCTTCTTAGCTGGAATTGGGGGCTGTCTTTGAGGCCCGCTTGCGGCAAGCTGCTCGAGGACGGCTGGCCACTCTCGCCCTCGGCAGGCTCGCTCGTTCCGGCTTCACGCTCCCCCTCACCATCGACCCCCCCGGCAAGATCTTCCCGGTCGGCAAGGCTTGCCGCCTCAGCTGCATCCGCTTCCGCCAGCGTGAAGCCAAACTCGCCCGCGGTAGCGGCTGCCGCCGCCTCTTCGGCCCTGCTGGTGATGTACGCCATCTCGTTGTCAGTGGTGGCGCGGGGGAGGAGCTTCTGCTCGTCGGAGTTGACTGCCACCTCCGCCAAGTTATCGAAGAATTGCTGCACGACCTCGGGCTCTATCCAAGTTGCACTTATCCCGTGTGAATCGCACTCTGGCATCATCGCGCCAATGCGATCGTGCTGGGAGTTGTTGCACAAGGGGCGGCAGCCCAGTGACAACGAACCACTACAGGTGGTTGGCGTCATGTGAACATCTCCCTCGGCATCGCGTCAAGCTCGAGGAACCGTGAAGTTGAAGTTGAGGCACTGGGCGCAGCCTCATGATATCCGCCCGGACGCCAAACAGCGGCGGGCCTCCCCTCTTTGCGAGAGGCGTCACGGCAACAAAATCAGCGCCAACTGCCCTCTTTGTGAGTCCAACATGCTGGCGGAGGATTTGGGTGGTGGCGATCTTCAGCATCGTCTGGCGACAGAGCGCTCCAGTCGCTGCCACGCACCACCCGGGTCTGCCGTAGCCTGGTGAATGGCGGCGGATTGGCATCACAGATCCAGCACCACTCCGCCCTCCACTCGTCCCACTTGCTGCGGAGCTCGCCCGTCAAGTACACCTCCTTCATGCCGATCCGAGAGGTCCAGGCGATTCCGCCAGCCAGTGGCTCCCCTTTCTCGGCTCGGGGGAAAAAATAATGATGAAAAAGAGCGACATTGGGGAGGATGACAACAAAGTTCTCGCAGAGGTGTGCGAAAACCGCCATTGTCAGAACGGCGTTGGGGGTGAAATCAAGAAGATGAAACCCATAGGTGTTCATGATGTCATGAAGAAAATCGGAAAAAAGGTGGCGAGAGCCCGATGAAAAAACAGGAAAAAGTAGTAACCTCTGGGGCACTTTTTCGATTTGGAAGCCTCGGCGGAGAAACACCGGCGTCTTGTGGATCGCCGCGTCTCCGTCGACGAAGAAGAAGTAGAACTCCGCTCGCATGGCGCCTCGAAAGTGAGCTCGGGGAAAAGCACTCGCTTCTTCGCGGCGCCTCGAGCTCAGCGCCTCGGCCGACTTCGCAGCCTTCGCGATCTTTGCAGCCTTCCGGTCTTGAGCCATGGCGGAAGCGATGGGGAAAGCGAAAGCGGCTGGCGGCGGCGGCGGCGATAAGCGGTGAGTGCTGTTCTCTTCGACTTCGGGAAGCGGAGGAGGCGGCGAACTTCGGAGGAAGAGCTGCAGGTGGCGAAAGTGGGAAGCGGCCTGCTTCCTCTGCCTATAAGCGGGGATCACGAGCGTTCGCATTTCACTGGAATTAAGTATTGACCACGTTCTCTCCCGCGATGCGCAATTGTGGCGTGCCGTTGTGGGAGGGCAGCGGTGAATCTGAGTGGGTTTTAATGTGGACCCGGGCGCGTGTGCCCGTGCCTTTGTTTGGGCACTGCCCAGCGGCGCTCGGCACCGTGTATAGCCGAGCCGGGGGCTCTGTCGGTGTACTAAAGTAGGGGTACCTTAGTACCCCGAACTTGTCTGCAAGGCGGTCCATGACGCCCAGCGGCAAGGCTTGCGGGCATCGCCAAGACCCTCCGCCATTCACTTTCTTGCCATTCAAGAACAAAGTGTTAACTAAGAAAAGACAAGACCTCGTCAAGAAGAGCTTGCGGGAAGAACAAAGACCCGGCAAGAGGAGCTTGCCGGGAAGGACAAAGACCCGACAAGAGGAGCTTGCGGAAGGCCAATCAAAGGCGCAGGAAACTTGCCGGCGGCGTAGCGTCCGGCAAGACACGGCGGCGGCAAGCTTCTTTGGTAGCGACAAGACAACGGCGGCAAAGGCGCTTGCAGCGGCAAGGCTCTCACTCTGCACCCAAGCTCCAGCGCATCCAGCGGCGTGTCACCCCAAGACTATCCGGGAGCGCGTGGCGGTATTTGTGAAGCCATCTGGTGCGCGGTGGCAGAAAGTGACAAGGAGGCCATCGTGGCGATCGGTGGCGCCCTAACGGTCGTTTCCTTGCCTTTGTTGGAGGCGTGACGGACGGGCATTAAATGCCCTTGTCCCTGCCGTCGAGTTAGGTAGGGGACCTTTGTTGTGTGATTGTACCAACTGTGTTTTACCTTTCTACCCTCTTTCTACCGCCACATCGGTGACCCCTTAGACTATAAAGGGAGGCCCATGCGCGTAGAAGGGGTTCGGTTCATTCGACCCATTCAACACCACTGCGCTCACGCTCTCGAGCAAAAACAAATACAAACACAAAGCAGCGGTAGGAGTTTTATCTCTTGGAGGCTCAGAAGCTGGGTAAAAATCGCGTGCTCCGCCTCGGTCGCTCTGCCTTGCGCCCTCCGCTCCTTGCGGACAAGAAGGGGCTGTCGGTGTCAAAACCGGCGGATCTCGGGTAGTGGGTCCCAGAGCTGTGCGCCTAGGCGGATGGTAACAGGAGGCGAGGACACAATGTTTTACCAGGTTGGGGCCCTCTTGATGGAGGTAAAACCCTACATCCTACTTGATTAATATTGATGATATGGGTAGTACAGAGTAGATCTATCCACGAGATCAAGGAGGCTAAACCTAGAAGCTAGCCTATGGTATGATTGTTGAGATGTATGTTGTCCTACGGACTAAAGCCCTCCGGTTTATATAGACAGGAGGAGGCTAGGGTTACAGTCGGTTACAATGGTAGGAGATCTACATATCCGTATTGCCAAGCTTGCCTTCCACGCCAAGAAAGTACCATCCGGACACGAGCGGGTCTTCAATCTTCTATCTTCGTAGTCTTGGAGTCGGCGGATATTGATAGTCCGGTGGACGATGATAGTCGGCTATCTGGACACCCTAGTCGAGGACTCCTCGGTAGCCCCGAACCGGGCTTCAATGGCGATAAGTCGGCGTGTTTATAGTCTTGGGGTTGCAAAGCGGAGTTCTCCTTCAAATTCCATGTACTGCGAATAGTGTCGGCTTCATCTTGAATCTTGTGTTCCTCGGCTTCCGCCAAATAATGGCCCTCTTCCACGCGTCGCCTACGAATCGAAAGGCGGAATTTTGCATTTACCCCTAATTGTGCGAGTCGCCGCCCATAAAAAGGCAAGAATCCAGATCCAAATCGCACCGTCTTCCTTCGCGTATATTCCACGAGCGCCTCGACCTAGAAATCCATTCCACCATGGATCGTCAGCGTGGCTCTTCTTCACGCTCCCGACCCACCGCAGAGAGATTGGAGGAGGTGCTCTATTCGCACAATGAGCTAGTGAAGCTCCAAGCAGAGGGTTTCTCCTCCGGCCTTCATAGTTCGATCCGGGCGGACTGGTTACTATCAAGGTGGGAGGCGGAGGACACTCAAGCCCCAATAAGGAGGGGCGAGTGTGCTTTGTCCCCTATCGATAAGGGGACTCGGTTTCAATACATCCGTTCCTCGCGGGCTCTGAGGTTCTCGGACTCAGCTCCACCACCTTCGCCCGCCTACATGCTGCATATCGCGAGCTCGTAGCTCTTCTTGAGCTGTTCTGGGCATCGAGCCCCATTTTGCATTAATGGAAGAGGCTGTTTTGCCTCGTGCCCGTTCTCACCGGTCCATATATCAAGTGGCGGCGCCAAAATATGGCGCATCGCGGGACGGATACCTATCCGGCACTCCCAAGAAAGCGTCGAAGCTGGCCCTCGGAGTGGTTTTATATTGGAGGCGCCCGCTACGAGATCCGGTCGGATTGGCCTCCGGAGTTTAATCTGCTCCCTTGAAAGCGCCTCGGTGGCGCCCCGGAGCCCCGATTGGAGAAGACAAGGCGTCCACTACTTGATGGGCGGATAAGATTAATGGCTCATTCGGCAACCATGATCAGTCATGGCGACATGCATCAGCGAGGGTACAGCCACTACTGTCTGAGGCCACCCTATGTGGGATTTCAGCGGGAGGGCGATGCTACCGGCGCGGCACGCAAAGTCTTTGGATTCGACCGAGGATCGGCAAAGATCGGCAAAGATCTGTCGGCTGTATAAGGGGAAGGAAGATTTCCTTGAGCGAATCCTTTGAGCAGGTTTTCCATGATCAACCCGGAGGATGGGTAAGTGAACATATTAAAGGGCTCAACCCAAGCTTTGAAGTTTAAACTTATTATATTATGTTTTGGCGCGGGATCTCGCGGAATTTGTGGAGGACATGGTGAGTCCTGCTCCATAACCGAGGATCGGAAGGATCCACAGGTCGACCTCGAAGGACCCGGACATCGAGGTGGAGCTGATCGGCGGGGTGTATCACCAGCTCAGCATAGACAATGCTTTGAGTCGCCATTATGGCGGACTACCGGACTAAGTCCGGCTTCCCGGTGACGCGACCGAAGTTCGGACACGGTATCTCTTCCTGCCCATTTCGACGAGCGATGGTATTTTGCGAGAGCGCCTTCTGGCGAGAAGCGAGCCTGCGGTGACCAGAAAGTCGTCCGAACCGGCGAAAAAGGGCTTGATCTGCGGAATGAGCGTCGCCGCAAAGGTATAGCTTCGTATTCAAATTTTGAACAACGTTCGAGAAGCGCTGAGTGCTCATGATCTTTTGTAGGAGAAAAAGCGCTTCGCCCGGACTGCGGCGCGAGAATTCTGATCCGACCAACACGGCAGGCTCGGCGCCCGGTGGAGTGGGAGGCAAAGCGCAAACCTTGAGCGGATCCTTCTCCAGCGGAGGATACCCGGCGACGGTATCCGCCACCAAGTCGAGGTGGAGGCGCTATGAACCATAGGCGCCGTCGGACGATATTTCAAGCGTGCTTTTCCACTGAGGCATTGGATGCCTTTAGCAGAGAGGGGCGCATCTCCGTGCTGCTCAAAATGGTTTTACCGGGAGCCCGCGGGCGGTATGTGAAAGACATACGGGTAAGGAATTTTAATGGTTGTATATACGGTGGCCCGAGACTTAAATTAGTTAAGCTAACTGATTTAAGGATCATTGAAATTCAGGCACTTACGAGAAAAAGCCCGGCTGTCTCGGGGGCTGCAAGATTGCAAGGCCCAACTTGAGGCGCACTTGCTGCCTTGGGAGGAGCGGAAAGACCCCTCACAGTAACACATTTTATTAATAAATATAAAGCGCTGTGCGGCGTGCGCGTGAGTCTAATAATGACATTGCAGGCACCGCAGAGACAAGATCCGGACAAGCAATCATTGCTCATGACTAAAGGCGGCGAGAGTGTCTTGAATAGGGTTCGTGAGGGAAGGAACAAGCTCCAAGATGCCAGCGCCAAGCTCGGAGAAAGAGCTGAAAGGCGCCTGAGCCAGCTATGCATGTCGTGGTTCTAAGTCGGTGGTGAAGAGTGGGGTAGGTATGGAGGCAGGTCCTAGCTATGGAGGTTGTAAACACAAGCGATGTCTGAGTTGAGCCCTTCTCGGAGGAGTAAAAGCCCTTTGTCTCGGAGCCTGAGGCGGTCGAGTGGATTATGTGTATAGGTGTTACAAGAGTGCGAACCCCTACACTGTGGAGGGTGGCTTATATAAATGCACTTGGGACCCTGCCAGCCAGTTAATGGAGGGTTTAAAGTACATTAAGTGCAGGCGTTCTTGTAGCGCCCACATAGTGCCTTAACTATCATTAATGTCGAGGCGGGCGGAGGGACCCGCCCGCCATGAGCACCTATGGGGCAGGGGCCCCTTCGTGAAGTCTTGATACAAGGGTGGAGGAGGCACTGAGAGAGGCGGATCGAGGCGATGCTGCAGGCGGATTTTACCCGGCCGGGCGCGATGGGCCAGCGTAAAACCCTCTGCTGCTTTGTGTTGTATTGTGCTCTGGGCTTGAAGAGCTACTGATGGCAGCTACCGGCGTGGGAGTTGCAAAGGATTGAACCCCTCACGTTGTGCATGGGCCTCCTTTTATAGTGCAAGGGTCACGGCAGGTGTCAGCGTGGGAGGAAGGGTAAAAGTGTAAAAGAGGTGGTAGTTGGAGCAGTCTTGGAGAGCAGTGCGGCTACGATTGCTTGAGCGTGGTTTCTACCTACTTTGTGATGGGGACAAAGGCATTTAATGCCGTCGCCGTCGACCCCAAAAGCTCCATACAGGCGTCTCCGTGCCTTGCAGCGATGGATCCACCACCGTGGAGTGCCACCGCACCCCCGGTGGGCAGCCATCGCCGCGCGTCTCTGGGAAGGGCTCAAAGGCGACACGTGGGCCAGATGAGCTGGAGTGCGGGCACACAGGCGCATCTCTCCGGCAAGTACCTTGCGGGGTCTTGATCTTGCGGACCGGGAGCTTGTCGGGCTTTGTAACTTACGCTCCGGGCCCTCGCCGAGGCAGCGTATAAGCGCCGGGAGCGCGTCTTCTGTGATGTGATCTTCTAGTCTCCCGGCGAGCTCCTCTGCGCCGAGGGCCTTCGTGAGTGATGTAATCTTGAGCACAGGAGCGGCCTTCCGGCAAGCTCCTCTTGCGGGGTCTCGATCTTCTATCTTGCATACTTTGTTCTTGAATGGCTTGATATGGGCGGGAATGGTCTCCGGCAAGCATGTGGTAGATCCGGCGCGGGGAGGCTGCAAGCTGCCCGTGCACAAGTTAGAGTCTTGAGGTACCCCTACCTTAATACACCTGACAGGAGCCCCGAACTGGGCCACACTGCAGTCTTGGCGCTGTTGGGCAGGCCCAAAAGCAGCTCTGCAGGCTGCAGCGGCTCATGGCGCGTCGAATCGCTTCTGCATCTGCCGCCTCCCCATGTGACAGCGTCGATTGCGGCGTCGTGGGAGGCGTGGGCGGCGCATCACGATCTTTAAAACATCCACCCGTGATGCGTAGTGCGGGCGAGGTCGCTTCACCGTCGCTCGGCCCGCACCGCATGCGGCCCTCATGCCTGAGGGTCGTGGGTGGCGAGATTAGAAGACCAAGCCGTCACCAGGCGGAGAAAGCCGAGTCGGCCCGCTCCTCTGGCCTCCTCGCTTCCCGATTGTGGCCAGGCGGTTGAGTCCCCACCTCGCCCCTTTAAAAGGCGGAAGGAACACAATAGCCACCTCATCCTCTTCTCCCTTCGTCTTCATCTTCCGTTCTTCTCTCTGCCATGGAGGAGAAATCCAGTTCTTCGGCGGTGGCGGCCGAGGTCGCCTCGAGGCAGCGCACCTCTCCTATCCTGCTCCGTGGCGTGAGCCAGCTTGAGATGGAGAGGGAGGCGTGGCATGAGCAGGCAGGCGTGGCAGGCGGTCGGAGAAGGCGGTCGTGGTGATCGCCTCCCGTCTCCCGGCGTCTCCTATCCACGATCACGGTCCCACCTTTGGAATGACCCACAGGGTTCTTCATCAAGCCGCCCGGCGCCTCGTCGCCGCCTCCGGCTGCGGGGCCCGTTCGGGGCAGCGATGGGACGGATCCGCCCGAGGTGATGGAGTTGCGCATGAGGGCTGCGGGATCAGCGGCTTTTCGAGTGAGTGTCGTGTCCCGAGCTCGGCGTGATGTTCTTCGACCGAGGGTGGAAAGGCGTTCGGCGGATCCACAGCTTGGCGGCGGGGTTTACCCTCCATTTCAAGTTAATGGAGGTGACCTTCTGTAGGATCGGAAGTATGTCTAGAGGGGGTGATTAGACTACTTGACAACAAAATTTTGCCTTTTGATTGGAGTAGTTTCTTAGCAAGTTCACAATGATAACCAAGTCAAGTATCACCCTACATGCAATTCTAGAGTTATGGCAGCGGAAAGTAAATTGCGTATAGTAAATGAGAGGAGGAGAAGAGCAAGCATAATGGAACACGGAGATTTTTCTCGTGGTTCCGATAGGTGGTGCTATCGTCAATCACGTTGATGGAGACTTCAACCCACGGAGAATAGCAGCTGCTTTGAGTCCACGGAGGCTCCACCCACGAAGGGTCCACGAAGAAGCAACCTTGTCTATGCCATCATGGCTTCGCCCACGGAGGACTAGCCTTACTCGGGGTAGATCTTCACGAAGTAAGCGATCTCCTTGCCCTTACAAACTCCTTGGTTCAACTCCACATCATGTGGAGGCTCCCAGCGACACCTAACCAATCTAGGAGGCACCACCCTCCAAAAGGTAATAGATGGGGTTGGTGATGATGAACTCCTTGCTCTTGTGCTTCAAATGATAATCTCCCCAACACTCAACTCTCCTCACTGATTTGGCTGTGGTGGAGGAAGGGATTGAGTGGAAAGCAACTTGGAAGACTAGAAATCAAGTTTCATATGGTGGGAGTGGAGCAACAGTCTCAACACAAGGGTAGGTAGTTTTCTTCTCGAGAAATGTAAGGTAGGAGTGGTAGTTCTTTCGATGGCTCTCTCCACGAATGAAGAGGAGGTGGAGGGTATTTATAGCCTCCACACAAAATCCAACCGTTACACACATTTGAGCAATCTCGGTCGGACCGAAGTTGACAACTCGGTGGGACCGAAAGTTCAAATCTTGTGAGCGTTGGGATTTTCAGTGGGACCGAAAATACAATCTCGGTTAGACCGATTCTTCCAAAGTCTAGGGTTTGCCAATCTCGGTGGGACCGACTTTCTCATCTCGGTGACACCGATTTGAGTCTGAAGGATTCTGAAGCTTGGCAACACCAATTCGGAATGACCGAGTTTGGAATCGGAAAATCCGAGATTCTTAGGGTTTGGCTATATGGTGAGGTGGTTCATCTCGGTGTGGTGAGTTTGGAATCGGTGGGACCGAGATTACTTATGAGTTTATGTTGGAATGAAAGATTGCTGATTGTTTGAGAGATAAATCACTAAGCACTTTAGAGCAACGGATCATCATCATAACCTCACCCCTTTTAATAGTATTGGCTTTCCTATGGACTCAATGTGATCTTGGATCACTAAACCAAAAATGGAGTCTTGAGCTTTTGCCAATGTTTTCCTTAGCATTTTGAGGGTCCACATCATCGGTCATTGCCATACCCATATCCTTGAACTTTACGAAATATTCTCAAGAAATGATTAGTTCAATGATATATATGTTGTTATTAATTACCAAAACCACGGGGATTAGTTGCACTTTCAATCTCCCCTTTTTGGTAATTGATGACAACATATAGATCAAAACCGACAAATGATATAATCAATGAATAACATAAATAAGCTTTGAGAAGTATGTGATAAGCAAGAGCTCCCCTAAATTTGTGCATTATTTAAGATTTGCGTTTGAATGCAAATGCACAATCGATTAGGATCATGGGTTACTCTTCCATGTCACATACATCTTGGTGGGCGCACAAAATGATAAGAATGAATAACATGCACCCAATCACCAAGACATGAGTAAATGATCATACAAGATATGAATGGAATATGATAAGCATCAAGCACACATTAAGCACAGTATGATCAAGCACTCATCAAGATAGAAACAAGCGTAGTATCAAACACACGAAGTATCTCAAAGAACTCAAAAGTATCTCAAGGAAAACCCATAAGCGAAAGAGCAAAAGCAGAGCACTCTCTCTCTGAAGCCCTATGATCTATACAATTTCTCCCCTTTGGCAACAAGTTACCAAAAGTTGAAAGGTATAGAGCTAATCGTCACTCGGGACTCTGCTGGCGGCTCTGTCTGCGTCGATGGAGTGGAGATAGCTGCATCTGCAGCTTCTGCTGAAGTCTGTGGAGCTGGAGGAGTGGATCTTGGGCTGGTCTTTGGGCCAGATGGAGCTGTAGGAGGTCTTGATGTAGTAGCCACAGGATCGACCTTTGGAATAGCGGTGATCTGGGCTTTGTGGGCCTTTGGCGGGCTGCTCATAGTCATCTGGACCATGTCACCTTCCATCTCCTTCATGAGTTCTGCCTTCTCCCTCTTAGCTTCCTCGATATCGCATCAAGCTTGTTGGCGGTGACTGCACTTGATCGACAGCGTCGAGCATGGAACTTATCCTCAACGATCCTCTCAAGGCTCTCTGAGATTGCACTATCTTTGGCAGGCGTAGCTCAATTCTCTGAGTGGCTTCAAGTTGTTACTGCAGCGCTCTTGGGCTTCTTCTTTGCTTCCTTCTCGGCTTTAGCTTGTTTAGCGACCGGACTTAGCATGTCCTTCTACGGATGTGGGAGCATTCTCGGTCATCACAACCTCGTTGTCCTCATGTTAGAGCTGCGGTGGCAAGTGGGGTCTATCCAACGGTAGGTGTCCGTGCCAAACTTGGCATTAATGAGCATCTGAATATCGGAGCAAACCCCACGACCTCTTACGGTCAATTGCTTTGTCCTCTTGATAGTCTCAACTATCAGGTCCATCACCTTAAAGGTGTCTTGATCTAGAATGTGCAGCATGTTGATAGAGTACCCTCTTATCATGCGGTGGTCCCTGACTTAGGCATCAAAGTATGCCTCGAGAATGGTGTTGGTGGTTGGGAGACCTGCACGAAGGTAGTAGACTGAACCAAGCTTCCATATCTCTACATCCTTCTCATCTACCTCATTATACATGTTCTTCATTGACTCGTGATTCTTCTTGAATGCCATAGACATCAATATCATCTTCCTTGAAGCAGGTGCATTCAGCAATGCTCTCCATTCCTCAACGGTAGAATGGAATCTCTACTTATACATCATCCATACAATCCTGCCATCTGGATAGAAGTGTGCGGTGGCATAGAAGCGCATGATCATCTCATCGTTCGAGCGGTCAATTTCGACCAGCGAACTCTGCAATCCCTGGCGGTGAAGCTTTCATGCACATGTGGGAAAGTAGTCTCTGTGCTCTTCACTATCGATGTATTCCCGATCAGCGTATCTGGTGTCGGCAACAATTGGCTTCTTGTCCATGAGCCTTTGTCTCATAAAAGTCTTGTTGCTCTCTAGTGTGGAATCTTGAGTCAGCTGCTGTTCTTCTCCTCTTTGGCATATGGATCTGTTTGCCTCCATAGCTTTGAGTCCTTTGTCCTTTCTCTCCTTCATATTTTCAGCTCGAGGATGAGCTTCATTATGAGCTGGCGGTTTACATGCGAGCTTGAGCAAAACATGAGCCTCATCATCGATTCTGCGGTGGCACATTGTCCTTCTTCTTCTCTGAAGCGGTATGTTCCTCCACAGTCTTCTTGGGCTTGGCGGCTGGTTTGGCTTGGGCTGCCTTTCTTTGGGCTGAAGGCTTAGCTTTTGGAGGTGCTCCACCTTACGATGGCATCACCCATCAACCACCATACGAGGAGGCTGAGGTGCTTCCTCATCAGAATCATCATCATCATCGTGATCTCTTCATGAACTTTCCTCTTCCTCTTGGAAGTCTTCTTGATCTTCTTTGGAGGTTTCTTCCATCTTGAGCTTACGTGCATGAGGATTTCTTCACCTTGCTTGTGCCTTTCTTTGAATGTTGCCCTTGATAGCTCTTTGAAACCACTTGCCTTTTAGGCTTTGAAGTTATTTCCTCATCGACAATGAAATCTGAATCTTCCTCATCGAGTTTCTCTTCCTCCTGGCCAGTGGCAGTGCAGGCGATCCACTTGGAGTGCTTCTCTCTCCATCATCTGAAAAACTGCTTGCCTCTGGACTTGTAGCTGCCTCTGGAATCTCAAGCGGCATCTCGGACCTGTTACATTGTCACTTCCTTGAGACATGTCGACAACTTTGTGAATAGAATAGGTATAGGCGAGAATAGAAGAGTTATCACAAAGCTGCGAGAGGATTTTGCAAAAGAATGAGTTCAAACTTTAGTTTTAGGTTTTCACGAGAATACATGTCGGTCGGCCGAGTCTATCAATTCGGTGAAACGAAAGCGTCTAAACAGACCACATACACCACTTTCGGTTGGACGAAATGGGTTTCGATCTAGCCGAGACACTAGGGTTTCACTAAATCTTCATTTCGGTCTTACCGATTTGCACAACTTCGGTTTCACGAAAAGTGCGGTCAATGGCGAGGCCGTCGGTCGATCGAAAATGCGAATCGGTCACACGAGATGTGTTGGTGAAACCTAACCTAAAATTTTCACTCGAAATTTGTTCTATGACCTAAGCAATTTGGATAGGAGATCTCAATCTTGGCAAGAAACATGCAGCGCCTATCGTGCATAGAATCAGCGATTGGAACACGAGAGGATGAAACTCACCCAATGCGGTGGAGCTTCACTCTGGCGGCAGCAGTGCGTGAAGAAGGACCGTTGGCGGCGATGGAGACCATGGCGGCGCCTGGCGGCAGCGGAGGCGATCCGGAGACCAAAGCGGCGGCGGCTAAGGGTTTGAGGCGAAGCGTTTGAAGAAGTAATCAGCGCTCGTCCTCGGTATATATACCCCGGTGTCGGTGGGACGAGTTTGAAAACTTCGGTGGGACGAGATAGTTAGCTGCGTGCGATTACACACTTGATCACGCCGAAATTGAAACTTCGGTTTCACGAGGTGAAAACCTAGATCAATCAAGTGATTTGATGCATCGATTTGAGTATATCGGTTTGACGAAAGTACTTAGAAGGTTTTGGAAGTTAGGCTTTTGACGGATCGGTGGCTCGAGTGCTCCTCACTCGATGCTGTCGAAAAAGTCTTGTTCAAAGTTTGTGATATAAGCATGAATAGAGTTTGAGACAAGAAAGCATAGATAGCTAGGGGAGGAACTTAGGCATTCTTGTCCATCCATTTGGTCGAAAAAGAAAATATCCAAAAGACCAAAGCAACAAATGGATGTCCTCGAATGGATAAAATCATGCATCAACATGCTCACACAATAAGATAGCAAATGAAATATGTGTCAAACATGCACAAACAAAACACTAACAGCTAGCACACAATTTGGCGATGACTAGGTCATCTATATATGAGTATATTGACTTAGGAGTCAAATGAGAACATTTGATCATAGGTCATACTCATCGTTTAAGCACAAGTGGGGTTACCACTTTTCCATAAAGCATTAATGTGTTCACATCATTAGAAGATGCTTTAGCTCATTTCTTTAGAGCAAAGCTCCCCTTGATGTGAGAACCCTTTTAAAGGTCAAACTAACCTTGGGTTGTCGTTGAAGACTTCATGTAGATGTTGAAGATGTGGATGCTCAATGTTGATGAAGATCATCAAGAGTTGGGAGCAATCCTTTGGATTGGGCACTTTCAATACCTACATGGGTTAGTCCCACAAGGAACAAACAAGAATATCCATGGACATAGATTGAAGTTCACAATAGATGATGTCCATGAAAGCAATGATTACCTTGTCCCTTGACTTACCAACATGAGGGTTTGTGACTCCATGAACTAGTGCAAGATGTGGAAGTTGATTGCACAAGTCCTTGCCAAAATGAATATGAGTGAAGTATATTGGCGGAGTCACCCTCAAGAACTCTCTAGTTCTTCTTCTTGGGATCCACATCATCTTGATGGGAATCCTTGGGGTAGTAGTTGAGCTTGTTGAAGTAGAACTTGAAGTTGCCTTGGGAACCCACTTGACCATGGCCTTGGGTGCTTCAATGAATGCATCAATCTCCTCTTGAAGCTTGTCCTTGCCTTTTAGCTTGTGGTCTTGTGGTGGAAGGTCATCTTGAGCTTGTTCCTCATTGGAAGAAGTAGGATCATACTTCTTCTCTTGAGAGACAAACTTTGGAGTGGGATATTGACCTTCTTCCCATTCAACACCCTCGGCGTTGAACTTTCGCTCAAAACCAATTCCTTGATTCTTCGGTGTCTTCCTTGTTTGCGAACAATTTCCTCAAAGCTCTTGCTTCGGCAAGACTCTTGTAGACACCTTTCTCTATAATCCCTTTCAATAGACTATTTTCTTGCTCAAGTGAAACTTGGCTTGAAACATTGTTAGTGGAATCAAGAGAATTACTAGAAGTAACAACATTTGATTTAACATGATTATTGTTACTACTAGATGAAGAATTTTCTTATGCTTGTCATGCTTAGTTTTGATAGGTGGCAAGAAATTAGACAAGAGAAGTCGTTTGGCAAGATATGAAGAACTCTTCTTTGAAGATCGTCATTGATAGCTTTTAGAAACTCATGTTCTTGCTCTAGATTGAGCTTCTCGAGCGTAGCTTCTCATGAGATCTTAGGAGCTCTCTATGATCTTCTTGAGTTGTTTCATGAGCTAACTTAAGAGTGTTTAGTTCTTTAGTTAGACGCTCAATCTCCTTCATAGCATTGTCATTCGACTCTTCTCGACTATAAAGACTACTAGCATGTTCATCATTACTAAGCTCACTAGATTTATCATGTAAAAGCTCATCTTCACCAAGCAAGTCATCCTCATCACTATCAAAGTCAATAAACTCAGGATGTGATACCTTGGGGCCTTTTGCCATGAAGCATCTTCCAATTCCCTCATTTGGTGAATCAAATATGTCATAGGAGTTGAAGTTGGAGGACACGAGAGCAAGACCGGCAACACCTTCATCTTGACTGTATTCGGAGTTGGAGTGATAGCTTCTTTCGGAGTGATTGTCGGTCGGGCGGAAACCCATTCACCAACATGAGCTTGATGTTTTCTTCTTGTGTAGCTCCTTGATGACTTGTCTTTCCTTTCGAATCCTTGCTTCTCGAGAGGATCTTCGTTCATAACGATCATCTCTACTCCTTCTCTCTTTTCGGCGACTCTTCTCTTGAGCTTCTTCTTCTTGGAATTCTTCTCTTCTCTTGTGGAGTCGAACACTCATTTGAGTAGTGTCGGGTCTTCCACAATTATAGCGATTTCGATCACGACTAGAAGATCTCCTTTCATCATATGATCTAGACTTTGAGCTTCTTTCCTTGCTTCTACTCTTGTAGAATTTGTTGAAGTTCTTCACCATTAGGCTTATCTCTTCATTGGAAACTAGCTTGTCACTTGAGGATGTGGGAGCTTCAGCTGCAGCTTTATAAGCACCACTTGACTTGTTGTGAAGCTCTTCCTTATCTTTAAGTGTCATCTCATGAGCAACAATCCTTCCAATGACTTGGTAGGCTTGAGATCTTTGTAGTTTGGCATCATTTGGATCAAAGTGCACACGGTGTCATACTTTCCATCAAAGCTCGAGAATCTTCTTGATGATGAATCGATTCGGTCATTTCTTCGCTTCCTAAGCCTGCCATCTCATTGGTGATGAGAGCAAGCCTAGAGTACATTTCAGCGACTCCTTCACCTTCCTTCATCTTGAACTTGTCAAAGTGACCTTGAAGAACATCTAGCTTTGATTCCTTCACGGACTCGGTACCTTCGTGCATTTCGACCAAAGTATCCCAAATCTCTTTTGCATTCTCAAGGCGGCTGATCTTGTTGAACTCCTCGGGACACAAAGCATTGAAGAGAATGTCACAAGCTTGAGCATTGTTACGTAACATCCATAACTCATCCATGATAACCCGCGATCCGGAACTTTTCCTTCTTGAAGAACTCACCTTGCAAGCCAACACAAATAATGCCCCATCTTGGCGGGGTTATGTCAAGAATATGCATTTTCATTTTATGCTTCCAACTAGCAAAGTTTGAACCATCAAAGTAAGGACCTCTCTGAAAATTACCCTCACTAGGCGCCATACTCTCCTAGGTTGTGAAACCAAGCTTATGGAGTCAATGCAATGAAACCAATCAATGGAGACCAAAGCTCGATACCACTTGTAGGATCGGAAGTATGTCTAGAGGGGGTGATTAGACTACTTGACAACAAAAGTTTTGCCTTTTGATTGGAGTAGTTTCTTAGCAAGTTCACAATGATAACCAAGTCAAGTATCACCCTACATGCAATTCTAGAGTTATGGCAGCGGAAAGTAAATTGCATGTATAGTAAATGAGAGGAGGAGAAGAGCAAGCATAATGGAACACGGAGATTTTTCTCGTGGTTCCGATAGGTGGTGCTATCGTCAATCACGTTGATGGAGACTTCAACCCACGGAGGTAGCAGCTGCTTTGAGTCCACGGAGGCTCCACCCACGAAGGGTCCACGAAGAAGCAACCTTGTCTATGCCATCATGGCTTCGCCCACGGAGGACTAGCCTTACTCGGGGTAGATCTTCACAGTAAGCGATCTCCTTGCCCTTACAAACTCCTTGGTTCAACTCCACATCATGGCGGAGGCTCCCAAGCGACACCTAACCAATCTAGGAGGCACCACCCTCCAAAAGGTAATAGATGGGGTTGGTGATGATGAACTCCTTGCTCTTGTGCTTCAAATGATAATCTCCCCAACACTCAACTCTCCTCACTGATTTGGCTGTGGTGGAGGAAGGGATTGAGTGGAAAGCAACTTGGAAGACTAGAAATCAAGTTTCATATGGTGGGAGTGGAGCAACTTGATCTCAACACAAGGGTAGGTAGTTTTCTTCTCAGAAATGTAAGGTAGGAGTGGTAGTTCTTTCGATGGCTCTCTCCACGAATGAAGAGGAGGTGGAGGGTATTTATAGCCTCCACACAAAATCCAACCGTTACACACATTTGACCAATCTCGGTCGGACCGAAGTTGACAACTCGGTGGGACCGAAAGTTCAAATCTTGTGAGCGTTGGGATTTTCAGTGGGACCGAAAATACAATCTCGGTTAGACCGATTCTTCCAAAGTCTAGGGTTTGCCAATCTCGGTGGGACCGACTTTCTCATCTCGGTGACACCGATTTGAGTCTGAAGATTCTGAAGCTTGGCAACACCAATTCGGAATGACCGAGTTTGGAATCGGAAAATCCGAGATTCTTAGGGTTTGGCTATATGGTGAGGTGGTTCATCTCGGTGTGGTGAGTTTGGAATCGGTGGGACCGAGATTACTTATGAGTTTATGTTGGAATGAAAGATTGCTGATTGTTTGAGAGATAAATCACTAAGCACTTTAGAGCAACGGATCATCATCATAACCTCACCCCTTTTAATAGTATTGGCTTTCCTATGGACTCAATGTGATCTTGGATCACTAAACCAAAAATGGAGTCTTGAGCTTTTGCCAATGTTTTCCTTAGCATTTTGAGGGTCCACATCATCGGTCATTGCCATACCCATATCCTTGAACTTTCGAAATATTCTCAAGAAATGATTAGTTCAATGATATATATGTTGTTATTAATTACCAAAACCACACAGGGATTAGTTGCACTTTCAATCTCCCCTTTTTGGTAATTGATGACAACATATAGATCAAAACCGACAAATGATATAATCAATGAATAACATAATAAGCTTTGAGAAGTATGTGATAAGCAAGAGCTCCCCTAAATTTGTGCATTATTTAAGATTTGCGTTTGAATGCAAATGCACAATCGATTAGGATCATGGGTTACTCTTCCATGTCACATACATCTTGGTGGAAGCGCACAAAATGATAAGAATGAATAACATGCACCCAATCACCAAGACATGAGTAAATGATCATACAAGATATGAATGGAATATGATAAGCATCAAGCACACATTAAGCACAGTATGATCAAGCACTCATCAAGATAGAAACAAGCGTAGTATCAAGCACACGAAGTATCTCAAAGAACTCAAAAGTATCTCAAGGAAAACCCATAAGCGAAAGAGCAAAAGCGAGCACTCTCTCTCTCGAAGCCCTATGATCTATACAATTTCTCCCCTTTGGCAACAAGTTACCAAAAGTTGAAAGGTATAGAGCTAATCGTCACTCGGGACTCTGCTGGCGGCTCTGTCTGCGTCGATGGAGTGGAGATAGCTGCATCTGCAACCTGCTGAAGTCTGTGGAGCTGGAGGAGTGGATCTTGGGCTGGTCTTTGGGCCGATGGAGCTGTAGGAGGTCTTGATGTAGTAGCCACAGGATCGACCTTTGGAATAGCGGTGATCTGGGCTTTGTGAGCCTTTGGGCAGGCTGCTCATAGTCATCTGGACCATGTCACCTTCCATCTCCTTCATGAGTTCGCCTTCTCCCTCTTAGCTTCCTCGATATCGCATCAAGCTTGTTGGCGGTGACCTGCACTTGATCGACAGCGTCGAGCATGGAACTTATCCTCAACGATCCTCTCAAGGCTCTCCACGAGATTGCACTATCTTGGCAGGCGTAGCTCAATTCTCTGAGTGGCTTCAAGAAGTTGATACGCAGCGCTCTTGGGCTTCTTCTTTGCTTCCTTCTCGGCTTTAGCTTGTTTAGCGACTTCGGACTTAGCATGTCCTTCTCAGATGTGGGAGCATTCTCGGTCATCACAACCTCGTTGTCCTCATGTTAGAGCTGCGGTGGCAAGTGGGGTCTATCCAACAGGTAGGTGTCCGTGCCAAACTTGGCATTAATGAGCATCTGAATATGCGGAGCAAACCCCACGACCTCTTACGGTCATTCTTTGTCCTCTTGATAGTCTCAACTATCAGGTCCATCACCTTAAAGGTGTCTTGATCTAGAATGTGCAGCATGTTGATAGAGTACCCTCTTATCATGCGGTGGTCCCTGACTTAGGCATCAAAGTATGCCTCGAGAATGGTGTTGGTGGTTGGGAGACTGCACGAAGGTAGTAGGCTGAACCAAGCTTCCATATCTCTACATCCTTCTCATCTACCTCATTATACATGTTCTTCATTGACTCGTGATTTTCTTGAATGCCATAGACATCAATATCATCTTCCTTGAAGCAGGTGCATTCAGCAGCGCTCTCCATTCCTCAACGGTAGAATGGAATCTACTTATACATCATCCATACAATTACTGCCATCTGGATAGAAGTGTGCGGTGGCATAGAGCGCATGATCATCTCATCGTTCAGGCGGTCAATTTCGACCAGCGAACTCTGCAATCCCAAGCGGTGAAGCTTTCATGCACATGTGGGAAAGTAGTCTCTGTGCTCTTCACTATCGATGTATTCCCGGTCAGCGTATCTGGTGTCAGCAACAATTGGCTTCTTGTCCATGAGCCATTGTCTCATAAAAGTCTTGTTGCTCTCTTGTGTGGAATCTTGAGTCAACTGCTGTTCTTCTCCTGCTGGCATATGGATCTGTTTGCCTCCATAGCCTGAGTCCTTTGTCCTTTCTCTCCTTCATATTTTCAGCTCGAGGATGAGCTTCATTATGAGCTGGCGGTTTACATGCGAGCTTGAGCAAAACATGAGCCTCATCATCGATTCTGCGGGTGGCACGTTGTCCTTCTTCTTCTCTGAAGCGGTATGTTCCTCACAGTCTTCTTGGGCTTGGCAGCTGGTTTGGCTTGGGCTGCCTTTCTTTGGAGCTGAAGGCTTAGCTTTTGGAGGTGCTCACCTTACGATGGCATCTCCATCAACCTTACGAGGAGGCTGAGGTGCTTCCTCATCAGAATCATCATCATCATCAGTGATTTCTTCATGAACTTTCCTCTTCCTCTTGGAAGTCTTCTTGATCTTCTTTGGAGGTTTCTTCCATCTTGAGCTTACGTACTGTGAGGATTTCTTCACCTTGCTTGTGCCTTTCTTTGAATGTTGCCCTTGATAGCTCTTGGAAACCACTTGCCTTTTAGGCTTTGAAGTTATTTCCTCATCGACAATGAAATCTGAATCTTCCTCATCGAGTTTCTCTTCCTCCAGCCACAGTGGCAGCTGCAGGCGATCCACTTGGAGTGCTTCTCTCTCCATCATCTGAAAAACTGCTTGCCTCTGGACTTGTAGCTGCCTCTGGAATCTCAAGCGGCATCTCGGACCTGTTACATTGTCACTTCCTTGAGACATGTCGACAACTTTGTGAATAGAATAGGTATAGGCGAGAATAGAAGAGTTATCACAAGCTGCGGAGGATTTTGCAAAAGAATGAGTTCAAACTTTAGTTTTAGGTTTTCTGAGAATACATGTCGGTCGGCCGAGTCTATCAATTCGGTGAAACGAAAGCGTCTAAACAGACCACATACACCACTTTCGGTTGGACGAAATGGGTTTCAGTCTAGCCGAGACAGCTAGGGTTTCACTAAATCTTCATTTCGGTCTTACCGATTTGCACTTCGGTTTCACGAAAAGTGCGGTCAATGGCGGAGGCAAATCGGTCGATCCGAAAATGCGAATCGGTCACACGAGATGTGTTCGTGAAACCTAACCTAAAATTTTCACTCGAAATTTGTTCTATGACCTAATCGGCTGGATAGGAGATCTCAATCTTGGCAAGAAACATGCAGCGCCTATCGTGCATAGAATCAGCGATTGGAACACGAGAGGATGAAACTCACCCAATGCGGTGGAGCTTCACTCTGGCTGCAGCAGTGCGGTCTGAAGGACCGTTTGGCGATGGAGACCAGCGCGGCGCCTGGCGGACAGCGGAGGCGATCCGGAGACCAAAGCGGCGGCGGCTAAGGGTTTGAGGCGAAGCGTTTGAAGAAGTAATCAGCGCTCGTCCTCGGTATATATACCCTTGGTGTCGGTGGGACCGAGTTGAAAACTTCGGTGGGACCGAGATGGTTAGCTGCGTGCGATTACACTCTTGATCGCCGAAAATTGAAACTTCGGTTTCACGAGGTGAAAACCTAGATCAATCAAGTGATTTGATGCATCCGATTTGAGTATATCGGTTTGACGAAAGTACTAGAAGGTTTTGGAAGTTAGGCTTTTGACGGATCGGTGGCTCGAGTGCTCCTCACTCGATGCTGTCGAAAAAGTCTTGTTCAAAGTTTGTGATATAAGCATGAATAGAGTTTGAGACAAGAAAGCATAGATAGCTAGGGGAGGAACTTAGGCATTCTTGTCCATCCATTTGGTCGAAAAGAAAATATCCAAAAGACCAAAGCAACAAATGGATGTCCTCGAATGGATAAAATCATGCATCAACATGCTCACACAATAAGATAGCAAATGAAATATGTGTCAAACATGCACAAACAAAACACTAACAGCTAGCACACAATTTGGCGATGACTAGGTCATCTATATATGAGTATATTGACTTAGGAGTCAAATGAGAACATTTGATCATAGGTCATACTCATCGTTTAAGCACAAGTGGGGTTACCACTTTTCCATAAAAGCATTAATGTGTTCACATCATTAGAAGATGCTTTAGCTCATTTCTTTAGAGCAAAGCTCCCCTTGATGTGAGAACCCTTTTAAAGGTCAAACTAACCTTGGGTTGTCGTTGAAGACTTCATGTAGATGTTGAAGATGTGGATGCTCAATGTTGATGAAGATCATCAAGAGTTGGGAGCAATCCTTTGGATTCGGGCACTTTCAATACCTACATGGGTTAGTCCCACAAGGAACAAACAAGAATATCCATGGACATAGATTGAAGTTCACAATAGATGATGTCCATGAAAGCAATGATTACCTTGTCCCTTGACTTACCAACATGAGGTTTGTGACTCCATGAACTAGTGCAAGATGTGGAAGTTGATTGCACAAGTCCTTGCCAAAATGAATATGAGTGAAGTATATTGGCGGAGTCACCCTCAAGAACTCTCTAGTTCTTCTTCTTGGGATCCACATCATCTTGATGGGAATCCTTGGGGTAGTAGTTGAGCTTGTTGAAGTAGAACTTGAAGTTGCCTTGGGAACCCACTTGACCATGGCCTTGGGTGCTTCAATGAATGCATCAATCTCCTCTTGAAGCTTGTCCTTGCCTTTTAGCTTGTGGTCTTGTGGTGGAAGGTCATCTTGAGCTTGTTCCTCATTGGAAGAAGTAGGATCATACTTCTTCTCTTGAGAGACAAACTTTGGAGTGGGATATTGACCTTCTTCCCATTCAACACCCTCGGCGTTGAACTTTCGCTCAAAACCAATTCCTTGATTCTTCGGTGTCTTCCTTGTTTGCGAACAATTTCCTCAAAGCTCTTGCTTCGGCAAGACTCTTGTAGACACCTTTCTCTATAATCCCTTTCAATAGACTATTTTCTTGCTCAAGTGAAACTTGGCTTGAAACATTGTTAGTGGAATCAAGAGAATTACTAGAAGTAACAACATTTGATTTAACATGATTATTGTTACTACTAGATGAAGAATTTTCTTATGCTTGTCATGCTTAGTTTTGATAGGTGGCAAGAAATTAGACAAGAGAAGTCGTTTGGCAAGATATGAAGAACTCTTCTTTGAAGATCGTCATTGATAGCTTTTAGAAACTCATGTTCTTGCTCTAGATTGAGCTTCTCGAGCGTAGCTTCTCATGAGATCTTAGGAGCTCTCTATGATCTTCTTGAGTTGTTTCATGAGCTAACTTAAGAGTGTTTAGTTCTTTAGTTAGACGCTCAATCTCCTTCATAGCATTGTCATTCGACTCTTCTCGACTATAAAGACTACTAGCATGTTCATCATTACTAAGCTCACTAGATTTATCATGTAAGCTCATCTTCACCAAGCAAGTCATCCTCATCACTATCAAAGTCAATAAACTCAGGATGTGATACCTTGGGGCCTTTTGCCATGAAGCATCTTCCAATTCCCTCATTTGGTGAATCAAATATGTCATAGGAGTTGGAGTTGGAGGACACTAGAGCAAGACCGGCAACACCTTCATCTTGGTGTATTCGGAGTTGGAGTGATAGCTTCTTTGGAGTGATTGCCGGTCGGGCGGAAACCCATTCACCAACATGAGCTTGATGTTTTCTTCTTGTGTAGCTCCTTGATGACTTGTCTTTCCTTTCGAATCCTTGCTTCTCGAGAGGATCTTCGTTCATAACGATCATCTCTACTCCTTCTCTCTTTTAGGCGACTCTTCTCTTGAGCTTCTTCTTCTTGGAATTCTTCTCTTCTCTTGTGGGAGTCGAACACTCATTTGAGTAGTGTCGGGTCTTCCACAATTATAGTGATTTCGATCACGACTAGAAGATCTCCTTTCATCATATGATCTAGACTTTGAGCTTCTTTCCTTGCTTCTACTCTTGTAGAATTTGTTGAAGTTCTTCACCATTAGGCTTATCTCTTCATTGGAAACTAGCTTGTCACTTGAGGATGTGGGAGCTTCAAGCTGCAGCTTTGTAGCACCACTTGACTTGTTGTGAAGCTCTTCCTTATCTTTAAGTGTCATCTCATGAGCAACAATCCTTCCAATGACTTGGTGGGCTTGAGATCTTTGTAGTTTGGCATCATTTGGATCAAAGTGCTGCGGTGTCATACTTTCCATCAAAGCTCGAGAATCTTCTTGATGATGAATCGGTCGGTCATTTCTTCGCTTCCTAAGCCTGCCATCTCATTGGTGATGAGAGCAAGCCTAGAATACATTTCAGCGACTCCTTCACCTTCCTTCATCTTGAACTTGTCAAGTGACCTTGAAGAACATCTAGCTTTGATTCCTTCACGGACTCGGTACCTTCGTGCATTTCGACCAAAGTATCCCAAATCTCTTTTGCATTCTCAAGGCGGCTGATCTTGTTGAACTCCTCGGGACACAAAGCATTGAAGAGAATGTCACAAGCTTGAGCATTGTTACGTAACATCCGCAACTCATCCATGATAGCCCGCGATCCGGAACTTTCCTTCTTGAAGAACTCACCTTGCAAGCCAACACAAATAATGCCCCATCGGCGGGGTTATGTCAGAATATGCATTTTCATTTTATGCTTCCAACTAGCAAAGTTTGAACCATCAAAGTAAGGACCTCTCTGAAAATTACCCTCACTAGGCGCCATACTCTCCTAGGTTGTGAAACCAAGCTTATGGAGTCAATGCAATGAAACCAATCAATGGAGACCAAAGCTCGATACCACTTGTAGGATCGGAAGTATGTCTAGAGGGGGTGATTAGACTACTTGACAACAAAAGTTTTGCCTTTTGATTTGAGTAGTTTCTTAGCAAGTTCACAATGATAACCAAGTCAAGTATCACCCTACACATGCAATTCTAGAGTTATGGCAGCGGAAAGTAAATTGCGTATAGTAAATGAGAGGAGGAGAAAAGCAAGCATAATGGAACACGGAGATTTTTCTCGTGGTTCCGATAGGTGGTGCTATCGTCAATCACGTTGATGGAGACTTCAACCCACGGAGGGTAGCAGCTGCTTGAGTCCACGGAGGCTCCACCCACGAAGGGTCCACGAAGAAGCAACCTTGTCTATGCCATCATGGCTTCGCCCACGGAGGACTAGCCTTACTCGGGGTAGATCTTCACAGTAAGCGATCTCCTTGCCCTTACAAACTCCTTGGTTCAACTCCACATCATGGCGGAGGCTCCCAGCGACACCTAACCAATCTAGGAGGCACCACCCTCCAAAAGGTAATAGATGGGGTTGGTGATGATGAACTCCTTGCTCTTGTGCTTCAAATGATAATCTCCCCAACACTCAACTCTCCTCCTTGATTTGGCTGTGGTGGAGGAAGGGATTGAGTGGAAAGCAACTTGGAAAGACTAGAAATCAAGTTTCATATGGTGGGAGTGGAGCAACAGATCTCAACACAAGGGTAGGTAGTTTTCTTCTCGAAATGTAAGGTAGGAGTGGTAGTTCTTTCTGATGGCTCTCTCCACGAATGAAGAGGAGGTGGAGGGGTATTTATAGCCTCCACACAAAATCCAACCGTTACACACATTTGAGCAATCTCGGTCAGACCGAAGTTGACAACTCGGTCAGACCGAAAGTTCAAATCTTGTGAACGTTGGGATTTCAGTGGGACCGAAAATACAATCTCGGTTAGACCGATTCTTCCAAAGTCTAGGGTTTGCCAATCTCGGTGGGACCGACTTTCTCATCTCGGTGACACCGATTTGAGTACAGAAGGTTACAGAAGCTTGGCAACACCAATTTCGGAATGACCGAGTTTGGAATCGGAAAATCCGAGATTCTTAGGGTTTGGCTATATGGTGAGGTGGTTCATCTCGGTGTGGTGAGTTTGGAATCGGTGGGACCGAGATTACTTATGAGTTTATGTTGGAATGAAAGATTGCTGATTGTTTGAGAGATAAATCACTAAGCACTTTAGAGCAACGGATCATCATCATAACCTCACCCCTTTTAATAGTATTGGCTTTCCTATGGACTCAATGTGATCTTGGATCACTAAACCAAAAATGGAGTCTTGAGCTTTTGCCAATGTTTTCCTTAGCATTTTGAGGGTCCACATCATCGGTCATTGCCATACCCATATCCTTGAACTTTCTGAAATATTCTCAAGAAATGATTAGTTCAATGATATATATGTTGTTATTAATTACCAAAACCACACGGGGATTAGTTGCACTACTCTCTGGCGGCTCTGTCTGCGTCGATGGAGTGGAGATAGCTGCATCTGCAAGCCTGCTGAAGTCTGTGGGCTGGAGGAGTGATCTTGGGTGGTCTTTGGGCAGATGGAGCTGTAGGAGTGTCGATGTAGTAGCCACAGGATCGACCTTTGGAATAGCGGCTGATCTGGGCTTTGTAGGCCTTTGGCGAGCTGCTCATAGTCATCTGGACCATGTCACCTTCCATCTCCTTCATGAGTTCTGCCTTCTCCTCTTAGCTTCCTCGATATCGCATCAAGCTTGTTGGCGGTGACACTGCACTTGATCGACAGCGTCGAGCATGGAACTTATCCTCAACGATCCTCTCAAGGCTCTCACGAGATTGCACTATCTTTGGCAGCGTAGCTCAATTCTCTGAGTGGCTTCAAGAAGTTGTTCTGCAGCTCTGGGCTTTTGCTGCTTCCTTCTCGGCTTTAGCTTGTTTAGCAACAGGACTTAGCATGTCCTTCTACAGGATGTGGGAGCATTCTCGGTCATCACAACCTCGTTGTCCTCATGTTCAGTGCGATGGCAAGTGGGGTCTATCCAGGTAGGTGTCCAAAACTTGGCATTGATGAGCATCTGAATATGGAGCAAACCCACACGACCTCTTACGGTCATTCTTTGTCCTCTTGATAGTCTCAACTATCAGGTCCATCACCTTAAAGGTGTCTTACTCTAGAATGTGCAGCATGTTGATAGAGTACCCTCTTATCATGCGGTGGTCCCACTTAGGCATCAAAGTATGCCTCGAGAATGGTGTTGGTGGTTGGGAGACACTGAAGGTAATAGAGTGAACCAAGCTTCCATATCTCTACATCCTTCTCATCTACCTCATTATACATGTTCTTCATTGACTTCGTGATTCTTCTTGGAATGCCATAGACATCAATATCATCTTCCTTGAAGCAGGTGCATTCATGCTCTCCATTCCTCAGGTAGAATGGAATCTACGCTATACATCATCCATACAATCACGCCATCTGGATAGAAGTGTGCGGTGGCATAGAACGCATGATCATCTCATCGTTCGGCGGTCAATTTACGACCAACTCTGCAATCCCTGGCGGTGAAGCTTTCATGCACATGTGGGAAGTAGTCTCTGTGCTCTTCACTATCGATGTATTCCGATCAGCGTATCTGGTGTCGGACAATTGGCTTCTTGTCCATGAGCATCTCTCATAAAGTCTTGTTGCTCTCTAGTGTGGAATCTTGAGTCAATTGCTGTTCTTCTCTGCTGGCATATGGATCTGTTGCCTCCGCCTTTGAGTCCTTTGTCCTTTCTCTCCTTCATATTTTCAGCTCGAGGATGAGCTTCATTATGAGCTGGCGGTTTATGCGAGCTTGAGCAAAACATGAGCCTCATCATCGATTACGGTGGCACGTTGTCCTTCTTCTTCAAGCGGTATGTTCCTCCACAGTCTTCTTGGGCTTGGCGGTGGTTTGGCTTGGGCTGCCTTTCTTTGGGCTGAAGGCTTAGCTTTGGAGTGCTCTCCTTACGATGGCATCACCCATCAACCACCTTACGAGAGGTGAGTGCTTCCTCATCGAATCATCATCATCATCGCAGTCTCTTCATGAACTTTCCTCTTCCTCTTGGAAGTCTTCTTGATCTTCTTTGGAGGTTTCTTCCATCTTGAGCTTCGTCTGGCAGGGATTTAGTCACTTTGCTTGTGCCTTTCTTTGAATGTTGCCCTTGATAGCTCTTGAAACCACTTGCCTTTTAGGCTTTGAAGTTATTTCTCATCAATGATGAAATCTGAATCTTCCTCATCTGGTTTCTCTTCCTGAGATGGGCGTGGATCCATAGGGACCAGTAGCGGTCATGAATCTGTCCACGGATCTCTGGCGGTGCCCGAGTACCCTCGCGGTATCCACCCTTCATTGGCGTCTCCACTTCCCACGGCTTCGCGCTCCGTGTGGCGGTGAAACAGCTGTAGTGGTCTGCAACCCTTGAAGCCCTCGTCTTGGGAGCCATGGCCTTGATTGTCGATGAAATGGGAGGAGGTTGATGAAGACACGCGCCAGAAAACGCCAGAATCAGAGTCCGCACAACCTCGCGCCCCCTACTAGCGCGCCAAAGATGTCGAGGCGGGGCGGAGGGACCATCGCCTTGCCAGCACCCTGGGGCGGAGCCGCGCCGTGAAGTGCTGATACTGAGGCGGAGGAAGCCTGGAGGCGGATCGGCGATGCCTGCAGCGGATTTTACCCGACCGAGACGCGATGGGCCAGCTTGAAACCCTCTGCTGCTTTGTGTTGTATTGTGCTCTTGGAGCTTGAAGAGCTACGTAGCGGCTACAGTGATGGGAGTTGCAAAGTTGAACCCCTCACGTTGTGCATGGGCCTCCTTTTTTATAGTGCAAAGAGGTCCTGCGGGTGTCAGCGTGGGAGGAAGGGGTAAAAGGTGTAAGAGAGGTGGTAGTTGGAGCAGTGCGGGAAACAGATGCGGCTACGATTACTTGAGCGATGGTTTCTACCTACTTTGGTGATGGGGACAAAGGCATTTAATGCCGTCGTACGTCGACCCCAAAAGCTCCCGCCACAGCGTCTCCGTCCCCTTGCAGCGATGGATCCACCCTGAGTGGAGTGCCACCGCACCCCAATTTGGTGCAGACATGACCATCCGCCTCTCAGGAAGAGAGCTCAAGAGCGTGGCGTGTGGGCAGATGAGCTGGAGTCGCTTGAACACACAGCGCATCTCTCCGGCAAGTGCCTTGCAGAGTCTTGATCTTCCGGACAGGGAGCTTGTCGAGGGCTTTGTAACTACGCTCCGGGGCCCTCGCCGAGCATTATAAGCGCTTGAGGCGTCTCTGCAATGTGATCTTCTAGTCTCCCAGCCGAGCTCCTCGCCCGAGACCTGCGTGAGTGATGTAATCTTGAGCACAGGCGGCCTTCCGGCAAGCTCCTCTTGCGGGGGTCTCGATCTTCTATCTTGCATACTTTGTTCTTGAATGGCTTGATATGGAGCGAGGAATGGTCTCCGGCAAGCATGTGGTAGATCCAGCCACGAGGGGCTGCAGCGCCCGTGCACAAGTTGAGGTACTTGAAATTTACTTACCTTGGCTCTGCAAACAATTAAGTCTATTCAATACAGAGTTCGTTGATGTCGCAGTTGCCTACGACCTTCAGTGAGTCGAGTGTATCTTCATGGTCGAGTCGTCTCCATGGTGAGAGTCGCTAATTCTGGTCGAGTGGGTTCCTCGTTGGTGCATTTGGAAGGTGATCTCTTCTAAGGGTGTCCTTGGGTAGGATATTTAAGTCAGGCCTATGACCCTACCCTAGGTACATGAATCCATCATTAGCCCCGAATGGATTGAGGCTTGAATGAGGAAGGAGTTGATCTTTGTTTAGATTGATTTTGGCATACTTGGTTCTGGCGTAGTTCGTGACCAAGATTTTCTTTGTTGATAAATGAGCAACTTTTCTTGGTCGACTCGATCCATTCTTGTCTTTTAAATCAAGGTGATCTTTTTAGACTTTGCGGTTCTGACTGACGGATCCCTTGAGAAATCTAAGCGCTGACGGATTACGATCTGCTTTTCATGATTCCACGGAATCTGAGAAATTTGGAAGCCTTGGCGAAGAATGAACAACTATTGGCCTTTCCGGGCCAGGGCCAGGGACATAAACGCCTCGATCTCAGCGCCGCTTTTTTCGCCCGCGTGTCGTGTCAATGCAACTATTTCGGGATATGATTAGATTGGCCGGGTCCACACCATCATCCACTTTCGGAAGGATGTTACTCATCTCGACTTGTGAGGTTTTACGAGCAGATGCTCCATTCTTTCTCTCTGCTCTCCTCGTCTCCAACCCAGCGCACCCTTCCGCCTCCATAAAAGCTCTTCTTAGCGCATCTAAATGGCAGCCATGGTCAAGAATAACAGCGGTATTGGATAAAGAAATAAATCGTCGGCGGCGGGCGCGAAAGGAAATCCACCAACCAATGGCGGGTCTTATCGAGATCCCTTTGCCGAGTGGGTCGAGAGATTGAATCGATCGACCATCAGGAAAAGGATCTCCTCGACATAGACGGCAACCAGGCTGATCCCCACGGCGTCATAATACTTCCAGGAAAGAGTGGCAACCCCGGCGGAAGAAGGTGAGTGTGTGCTCCTGGCCCACTCATGTCGATCGAGATTTCTCTACACCCGCAGGCGTTTTCTTTCGTGGTTTTTGAACTTCTTTGGAGCCCAACTCCACCGCTTTACTCCGAACTCCGCCAGCGTATCTTGCTTTGCGTTTGTATCCATGTCGCGAGAACTTCACGGGCTTTCGACCGCCTTGGGGGCTTGTTCAAGCACACATCTTCACGTGTCGTTCTCGAGGCCGTGAAGAAAGCGAAATCGAAGATGAGAAAACCCAAGTTGTCCAAGTATGGGGGTCTTGGGAATTCAAGTGAGGAATAAGAAGAACCTTCCGGCTATGGCGTTTCCAGAGTCGGTCCAAGTTTGCGGTCGACTGGTTCTCTTGCGAGAATGAGCCCGGCGCCGGAAGCGATCAGTGGACTCCCTCCATTCACCATGAGCAGGAGTGAACAAGCCCTCCTCTCGAAGGTGGTTGGGAGGAAGACCCGATGTGAAGATGTTGATGTAAAGATGTGGAAGAACACCACTCGACACACCGTGTCTTCCTTGATCTTGTTGGTGAGTGCTCATCCCACTTAGGTAGTCTTTGCACAACTTCGCTCTTCACAACACATCCGTCCCAGAGGACCAAGCCAAGCGCTGCTAAGGAAGCGTCATGGCGAGGGATCATGATGGAGCAGTGAAGATCATCCGGGATGCGAGCCAAGCAGCTTATGGCCTTGACTCCGCCCTTCAAAGCAATGTTGGTCGATCGACCACACGCACATTACGTTGGGATATGCTATCAAAACTTTTTCTTCTACTGAAATCCATGGCAATCACCCACTAGGTGTGTCGATGAAAAAACTCCGTGTTAGCGAAGACACGCATGAAGTGCACCCATGCAGGTATCATCCCCAAGGCTAAAGTGCGACTCTTGCGATCGGCCTTAGGCTTTATCTTGTCAGAGTTGTTCATCATTAAATGGGCGAATGGGTTTCCCTAAACCCGTGGGGGCACGCTGAGTGCCTGCCTTGGAGTGTAATCCCAGGCTGTTAGTAGGCTGGCAGCGATTGATTACAATGCAGAAGAATTTTTGGTCATGGCCGAGTGCAGCCATGTGAATAGAACCTTGATGAGACACCTTGTTGGTGCCTGCAGATGTAATCCCGAGACTACAGTCGAATGCTTGCATTCGGTGTAATCTTAAAGCATGTGATTTTCCCATCCACTCGGAAGTGAATCATCTTTGATATTTTGTCGATTGGTTCTTCGTAGAAATCCTGTGACCTTGCGGCTCGCTTCCTCACTGAGCCCGGGCGAAGCACATTCAGCTCGGCTTTGATCTGAAGCTGAGTGCGGGAGAATCGGCGAAAGGCGAAGAAGGAGACCAAAAGGTATGTTCGGTGAGACCTCGATGACTCCTTTTTCCTTCCATTTGTTTCAAAATCTGACTTTCACGTAACTTGCGAGCAAGGTGAAGGAGGCCAGAAAGAAGAAAGACCTTGAGCTAGTGAGAAGACCAAGCTTGCTGGCGAGAAGTTAAGCCGATTAATCAAGCGAACGAGGAAAATACGGTCGAAAGGCTGCTCGGCGATTGCCACCAAGGATGTCGATCATTGAAAACCCAGCAAGACTACTCGACCGAGAAAGATCAACCGAGTTAATTTGGGAAGAAGAATGACCTCGAAGGCTTCCTGGGTGGTCTTGCCAAGAAATTGGTCCTTATGCTCGAAGGTAATCTTTTACACTTTCGACCAACATTTTCAAGCTATGATGCTTCCATTAGACCCACATCTTGACTCGGCGTATTGTCCTTGCAGAATTCTGTCGAAACTTTGAAGAAGAGACTAGCAAGTTGGGCAGAACCTTGACCACATCAATTCTCCGGTTGAATGGCGAAGTTGCCATGAATGTATTATTCGGAGTCCGCGTTGCATTAGCCGTGGACTATCTTGCAAAGGCTGAAGGCCGCCACTTCTCGCATCGACTCGGCGCTTTGGCCCAGGCGACACTTGAGAATGACCTTGAGTCGTTGATGGCTTCGACTAAGCGGTCCCCGACCGTGTGCAAGAAGTGGAAGAAGTCCTCGGCTCGGTCTTGGTAGCATGATGTTGCCATGTCTGGCCGGAGTCACTACCCAGACAGCGAGAAGAGAAAGTGGCGGCTCTCCGAGTGGCCTTGACCAAGAAAAAAGCGACTTGGGTCCTTCATGGAAACTTTCATCGCTGCTGCTACCGGATCATGAGCGGATCGACCTCGATGAGTTCGTTGCTCCTTTCAGCCCTCCACGGAGAGGGTAAAAAACTTTCTTTAAGCACGATACTTTAAATTTGCCTCGGTATGCTTAGTGGAATTGTAACCGATAAACCTTATGAGGCTTAGCGCTGGGCACTCTCGGTTCCTTTAGGTATCGACCTAAACTTAGATTTGATGTTTGGATATGATTGCTTTTGGCTCGAATTGTCGCTTTGCGAGTTTATGACAAGATGCCCTCTCTGGAAAGACTTATTCCTGGCGAAACCTTTGGGCTGCGGCTAAGCCTCAGAGTGAGAGGTTTGCTCTTCACTCGGTAGGATTTCTTATACCTTAAGCGAGCCTTTGGGCTGCAGCTAAGCCCCAGTGAGAGGTTTGCTCTTCACTTTCGGTAGGATTTCTTATACCTTAGGCGAGCGAACCTTTGGGCTGCAGCTAAGCCCCAGAGTGAGGTTTGCTCTTCCTTTCATGTTAGGATTTCTTATACCTTAAGCGAGCACTATGCTGCGGCTAAGCCCCAGATGAGGTTTGCTCTTCACTCGGTAGGATTTCTTATACCTTAAGCGAAACCTTTGGGCTGCAGCTAAGCCCCAGTGAGAGGTTTGCTCTTCACTCGGTAGGATTTTCACGTTGTATTTGTGGCGGCTTCGGGGAGGGTGTGATGCGAACTTGCACCTCGTCCTCTCTCATGAGCACATGCTCTTATGGCGTAGCTTCGAGAGGAGAGGTCACGATCGACCTGCACCTCGTCCTCCTTGTGAAACACACATTGTACTTATGGGCGTGGCTCGGAGGAGAGGTCATGATCGACACTGCACCTCATCCTCCTTACCAGCGTGTATGTTGTATAAGCCGAGTAGTCTTGGACTGCAGCTAAGCCTCCAGTGGAAGTCGGACACCACTCGGTGGGATTTTTATAACAAGCGAACAACTGGCTGCAGCTAAGCCCCAGTGGAAGTGCGACGCCACTCGGTGGGATTTTTATACCTTAGGTGAGCCTTGGGCTGCAGCTAAGCCCCAGTGTGGAAGTGCGCTTGCACACTAGGTAGAGATTTTTATACCTTAAGCGAGCAGGCTGCAGCTAAGCCCAGTGGATGTCGGCTTACTACTCATTGGGATTTTTATAACTTAAGCGAAAGCGGATTCGGCTAAGCCTCCAGTGGAAGTGCAACACCACTCGGTGAGATTTTCTAACTTAAGTAAGCGGATTCGCAGCTATTTCTCCTGCAGGGAAATTTTTACTTGGCAAAAATAAAAGTGAGAAAAAACTATGAAGGAATTATGACACTATTATTTGAAATCCATGAGCTCTGAAGTATTTGTTTACAACTCATCAGAGTGAAAAACTTTAAGTGTAAAAGCAGAGTGAGGCGGATCCGCGTTCAAGCTCGGGGCTCTTGATATTGTGTTGAAGTTGTAGAGAGCGATATGCCCCCATTGTGGAGAACCTTGGTGACGATGAAGGGTCCGTCCCAAGAAGGGCGAGAGCTTATGCTTTTTATGCGATCCACTTCGGGAGAACTAGATCTCCTTCTGGAAGGCTCGACCCCTCACATTCTGGCGTGAAAGCTTGGCGCAAAGTCCTGTTGATAGATGGTCGATCGGATCGAGCCATCTCTCTTTCTTCCTCAAGGAGGTTATTGCGTCTGGCGCGCTTGCTCGGCTGCGCTTCATTGTAGAGTTCAACTCAAGGAGCATTGTGAAGAACATCCTTTCGGCAAGGCTGCTTGACTCCATAGACCAGGAAAAATGGAGTTCTTCCGGTGGAAGCCCGGTGGGTGTGGTCCTCAACCCCCAAAAGCACCGAAGGGAGTTCGTTGCGACCCATGCTCCAACCGCATGCTTGAGATCACGCATCGGTCGGGGCATCAAACCCTTGAGATTAAGCCATTGGCTCGTTCCGCCCATCCATTCATTTGTGGATGGGCGGCCCGAAGCATAGTCGACTTCGTGTGCCTTGAGAGTTGCGAAATCTCTGAATTCTTACGAGTCAAAGTTCGACCCATTATCCATAAAGATCTTTGTGCGGGACTCCATATCTGAGCGTCGGCTCCACGATGAAATGCAGGTACCGGCGTCAAGATTCTTGATTGGTTTAGCCTCAATCCACTTGGTGAACTTGTCGACGCTACCCGGTACATGCGTGAAACCACTCCGTCCTGTTCTCAAGGGACCGACCATGTCTAACCCCCATCTGCGAGCGGCGAGCAGAGTGGAATGGTCTTGGCGAAGGCTGGCGGGCGCGTGTGACATATTGGAGTAGAAATGACATCGCCGCACTTGTCCACTATTTCTTTCGCCATCTCATTACGCCCTCGGCGATAAAATCGGCTCGGTATGCTTTGGCTACAATGGTCGAGAAGGGCGCATAGTGACCCACAGGTCCCAGAGTGGATATCATTGAGAATGATTCGACCTTCTTACGGCGTTATGCATTTTGTCCTACTCGGTTGGGCTTTCTCTATAGAGCTGTCCTTTGATAACGGTAAAAGGCTTTGGATCGATGGAGCGATCTGCGAGCCTCTTCCTCATCCTCTGGGAGCTCTTTTCTCGGGATATATGCGATATAGGAAATTGTCCGGTCGGGGAGTGACCACTAAAACCTCCATGACCAAGTCGACCCTTCTTTGGGACCTCAACCTCGGTCGGATCATGGCACTCTTGGGCTGTGGAGCTTCCTCTGTGAAGGGATCTTCTTTAGCGAGCCAGTGATGTATATGCTCCAAAAACACACCACTCGGAATGGCTTCTCTTTGGAACCTATCTTTGCGAGATCATCTGCTGCTTGATTTTTTTGGTCGGGGGATGTGATGGAGCTCCAACCCCTCGAACTTCTTTTCCGGCTTCCTCACTCGTATCCAGTCATGGCTGGGCTTCTCACGTCCTCCTTCATCACTGGTTGACCACTAAATCTGAATCGCCATAAACCATCGAGGCGGCAGGCGCTTGAGTGAGATGGCCATCATGAAATCAATTAAAAGGGCCTCGTACTCTGCCTCATTGTTGGAGGAATCAAAGTGAATCTGGAGCACATACCTAAGCTTATCTCCTCACAGGGGAAACTAGAACAACTTGACACGGAACCATTCATCATCTTAGAGCCATCAAAGAACATGGTCCAATGCTGCGAGTGAACTTGATCGGCTCTTTGTTGTTCAATCCTTTCGGCGAGAAATCTGCTATTACACAGGACTTAATGGTTTCTTTGCCTCAAATTTGATATCAAGGGAAGAAGTTCAATCGCCCATTTAGCCACTTTCGACCAGTTGCATCTCTATTGTGCGAGTCTCACGATAGTGGGGCGTCGGCTGGCGACATGATAGAATGATCGGAGAAATAATGAGCAACCTTCTTACGTGGTCATGTATATTCCATACACAAGCTTACCGATAATGAGGATATCTCTGCTTGGATGGAGTCAAGACTTAGAGACAAATAATACATGGGCGCTGAACTTTGAAGGCTTTTCCTTCCTCTTCCGCTCGACCGTAAAAGCCATCTTGATGACTTGTCTGTGGCTGCAATATAAAACAGAGAGGCTCTTTGCTGATTGGAGCAGCAAGCACCGGTGGGTGGAAGCGAGCTTTTAGCTCGACAAGCGCATCGAGCCGGAGTCCTCGAACATATGCGCCTTCTTCATCGGTCGGTAAGGCAATGCCTTTTCCTTGTCGTGAGATGAATCGACTTAATGCGGCCAAGCATCGGTAAGCTTGGACGCCGTGCACTCGCGCAGGCGTTTCATTGGAGAATAGTGCGATCTTCTCTGGATTAGCGTCGATCCCTCGCTGGAAGCGAGAAAACCGAGTAACTTTCCACGAACTCGAATGTGCACCGATGGATTGAGCTTGATATCATACCTTACGAGGTTGGCAAATGTTCGGCGAGTCGGCAAGCAGGTGGAAACCTTTTCGCGACTTAACGGCGATATCATCCATATTAAGCTTCCACATTCCGACTGATTTGAGTGAAAGACGCCCGATCATTCACATAAATGTAGCTCCGGCATTCTTGAAGGGCGAATGGCATGGTGATATAGCGAAGCACCCGAATGGAGTGATGAAAGCTGTTTTATTTAATCGAGGTCCATGCTGAGGCGGATCTGATGATACCGGAATATCGTCTAGAAAGACAATCTCTCATCCAGCGGTCGAGTCAACAATTTGATCTATGCGAGGAGAGGAAAATGATCTTCGGGCAGGCCGATTGATGTGCTTGAAATCAATGCACATGCGGAGTGAGTTGTCCTTCTTGGGAACCATGAAAACATTTGCGAGCCACTTTCGGGTGAGTATATCTCTCGGATAAATCCTGCAGCAGCGATCGAGCCACTTCCTCACCGATAGCTTTTCTCTTACGGGCGGCGGACCGCCGAAGATGCTCTTTAACTGGTTTTGCTGATTTGTTGACTACGAGGCGATGCTCAGCGAGTCCCACAGGAACACACGGCATGTCATTTGGCTTCCATGCAAAATGTCGAGTTCTCACGGAGGAACTGGATGGCGCTTCTTCCTATTTTGGGTCTGAGTGTTCTGGAGATGTGGAGTCGGTGCTGCATTAGGGGTCGGTCGAATGAATGTGAACTAGGCCCGTCTCACAGGACGGTGAAATGCTGATCCCAGTGGCGGGTTTCTTGGATCTCAACAAATCCTTTCGGATCTGCGTTTTGCTTGTACTCTTGAACTTCGACCGCTGTCACCTAGGAATCGGCAATCTTTGAGCCCTTACGAAAGCACTCTTACTGCCTTTTCCGATCCCGGTGGCGGTGATCACTCCTTAAGGACTGGCATTTTCAGTTTGAGGTACCATGTAACATGGGCCGAGCCATGAACCGTGCATAGGCTGGCCTCCCCAAAATGGCGTGGTATGCGCACTCACGAAAATCCACGACCTCAAGGTCGACTTTTCCTTCTTGAAAATGCTTGGAATCACCAAAAACCCGTCGAGCTATTTGGCCAGTGAGTTGGCTTTCTTCCCTGGTATGACTCCGTGAAACTCATGTTCTTTGGTGCTCGATCGGGACATCGGGATGCCCATTCCTTTCGGTGTATGCGCATAACAAGTTCAGCCCACTACCACCGAATCCGCCAGCACTTTTGTCGATCAGTGCCTTCGACAAGTGGATCGACCACCAAAGCTTGCCTCCCAGGGTGGCAATATAGTCGGAGTGATCAGATTGGTCGAATGTGATGGGTGTTTGGGACCATCTCGGATAACTTGGTTTCTTTGGGGCAGACCATATTCACCTCACGGTTAATGACTTTCAGTCGACTCTTGCTTTCCACATCTGCGAAGATCATCAGAGTGGAGTTGACATGCGGATATTCTTCCTCACTGTCCTCTTTGTCTCCGGCCTTGTCTGACTCCTTCTCCTTGTCCTTAGACTGTTTTCCACTGGCTTCTTTGGATCGAAGTCGACCTTTGGCGAGTGGTGTGCTTTGGGTAAATGATGTTGCCCTCTTCATCTTTCTTCGTGTGGATGTGGCATGGCATATCCATCACGTCGTTTCCTTCTTTATCTTTTACTTTCTTAGGATTCCAGGATCCTTTTGGCTTCCCCTTGAACTTTCCCTGAGTCACGGCGGGGCCTCTCCGGAGCTCTTTGGCTCGGCTTTTCGTTTGTTTCCAATTGGAATTTCCCTTCTCCGACTGACTTGGCTTGTACTTGCAGCTTGGTCGGTCCTCTTCCTCGCCCGTTGGGCGTGCTTAGTAACAATCTCCATCATTCGACTCGGGGTCATGTCCCGGTTCGACCAAACTTGAGACTCAATTCCCTGTTCTTAGCGCCATCTTTGAAGGCGCCAAAAGCACTTTGATGGTCGAGACACATTTTCCACGGTATGGTGCGAGTGATCCACCTCTGAATGTACTCTCAGAGTCTCATTGGTCTTACGCACAGACTTGCAGCTCTGTCCAAACCAGCTGGTGGCTTGCAAGTTCCTTCAAAAGTTACAGCGAACACTCGGGACAAATCTTCCCAGAGTGTATATCTTGCTTGGAGTGGCAGTTCAGCTGCTGGCAGAACCTTCCAACATGAGGGGCAAATGCTTCATGGCCACCTCGTCATTCCCACCAATCTGGACAGACCACTTTCGGTAATCTTCAAGCCAAGTTTAGGGCTTGGACTCCCCGATGAATTCTTGACTCTGCCAACTTTGAAATTGGGGAATCCTGCGGCTCGATAGCCGGCTAAAACACTGGACGAAACATGCACTCAAGCGCTGGTGGGTGCATCTCTCTCAAGTCCACCTCGATGGGCTCTGTTCCGGTCGACCAAGCACAGCCGCGATCGCCCGTCTTGGCGAGCGCTGTCATCTGTCACCGAGGCGTAAGACCCTTCCTCGGAGAAAGGGCACTCGACACTGTCATCTCGGTCGTGTCGGTCTCCATACTGATCTCGCCGGTTATCGCGCCCTTGGAAGCGATCTGGGGCTGTGAGCCGGCCCGGAACCGTATTCGCATAGCGGCGGATCGTTGTATGAATTCTATTCTTGCGACTGCGACTGCTGATTCTGGTCTCCTGCTGCTCGGGAGTAAATCTCTGATCTGCATCAAGCCTCTCTGACTTCCGACTTGAAGGCTGGATGGACTCTGCTATCTGGGTTGCAGCTGCTAAATTCTGAATTGCCGTGCGGTATACGAGTCGGCAAGGAAAAGTCGGCGTCGATTAGCCCGGGAACTTCGTTGCGCGCAGCCTTCGTCGAGTGCTCGTGAAGGTTCTCGGACCGGCGCGTTCAGCCACGAGTGGCCAAATGTGCCTCCTCAAAGCGCGAGCCTCGGGGTTTCTCCAGCGATGGGAGTATGCAGGGAACATCCATGTTCTGTGGCTGACTCTTCTCTCTGCCAGAAATAGTGTCTCGGGCTGGTACTCTTCATTGGTCTTGTGCGGGTCACCTCCACCGCCGCTCCGCCTCCATGGGTGGCTTGGGAGGGGCTCTTGAGGATCGTCGACCATGAGGATTTCACTTGTTGGATCACAGCTCCTCGCATTGGATCTTGATCTCTCTGAGCCGGTCGGCCCAGTCGAGCAGAACGTGGGGACTCTCGGGCTCAATTGCCCGACACAGGGCGGTGGCTGTCAGCGAAACCACGGCGTGCTTCACCCACGGTGGAGTCTCGACCGACCCAGGCGCTTGCGGCTGGTGGGAGAACGAGGCGAGCCGGTGATAAAGGGAGTTGACCCGATGTAAGGTCGATGGTTACCCACCGGCCGAGCGCCCAGCGGACATCTTGCGAAAATCGTCGCACTTATGACGGGGCGCTTGTCGATGTCGAGTGGAGCCTCCACGGAGCCACTGCAGTGCGTCGACAACAAAGGTGAGGCGCCGAGATGGATCTCGCGCCCTCGAACCAAAACTCCGGCGGTCATCATGATGAAAGTACTCGGAAGTACCGCCCTCTCCACAAAATCGCTAAAACACCTGCATGGTGGGCGCCAACTATCGTGGTTCTAAGTCGGCCTGATGAAATTAGGGGTAGGTATGGAGAGGCAAGGTCCTAGCTATGGAGAGGTTGTAAACACAAGCGATATGCGAGTTCAGGCCCTTCTCGGGAGTAGTAAAGCCCTACGTCTCGGGCCCTGAGGCGGTCGAGTGGATTATGTGTATAGGTGTTACAGAGTCACGAACCCCTCTGCACTGTGTGGGGTGGCTTATATAAATGCTGCCGGGGACCCTGTACACGTAATGGAGGGTTTAAAGTACATTAAGTGCAGGGCATTCTTGGCATCCCATATAAAATGCCTTAACTATCATTAAGTCTATTCAACTATAGGCGTTGCAGTCTGCAGAGTGCCTTCGACCTCCCCGGTGGTGAGTGTATCTTCATGGTTAGTGAGTCTCCATAGTTGGAGTCCTTCTAGTCGGTCAGTGGGTTCCTCGTTGGTCATTGGAAGGTGATCTCTTCTAAGGGTGTCCTTGGGTAGGATATTTAGGTCAAGGCCTATGACCCTACCTAGAGTACATGAATCCATCAACTGTCAGGCTTCGTTAAGGAGAATCGGTGGCAAATCATGTCATGACATATATAAGTTAGTGGCGAACTCTTTTGAAAAAAGAAAGAGTTTGGCGAGGAAATGTTCTGACATGATATGTCTTGTAGGTATGCTCACAGGTGCGTCTGCGGGAGGAGATGCCCATATCATGGGTGATCAACTTCCGAACTATTGCGGCTACTCGGAGCGAGTTCGACATGCCATGGCTGGCGTCGTTCAAGCTTTATGGCCAGCCCTCACCCTACCGAGGGCCTCGGGGAGCTTGGAGAAGCTGCATGGAGTGTGACAGCGCTTCCGTTTGTGGAAGATTCGGCTTGCCGTCAAGGTGCCGAGGAGGCTTGGGCCATGGTGAAGGCGCAGTACAAGAAAGCGGACCCCAACCACATGGCGAAGTTGGACGGTGGGGCCCAGATGGGAAGAGATCCTGTGAGTTTAATGTATGCGACCAAGTAGAGTTGGCTGCTAAATTTTCCCAGCAGGATGTAAACTAGACAGCACATGTTGAGGCGGGATTGAGGAGGAATACAATCAATAAATTTGACAATGTATGTTATCACTGTAAATTGACATGTGAAATGCCTTCTAGCCGGATTGTAGATCGTTTGTCTTTGCCGAGCCTTTTTTGCCCGACCTCGGGACCCTAGAGTCCGAGTGTGTCGAATACCTTTTTGGTTAAGAGACAACCGTGGTATGCATGGAACCCGGCGTAGGGGGTCATTAGTGCTTTGTCGGACAAGTGCCCAACTAGTTATGTTATATTACATGGTTAGTAAGAAACATCTTCGGGAGAATAGTTCGATTAAGGGTTCCTTTATTTGGGAGGCATGCCCTAAAGTGCATGTCAGGACTGCGAAAGTAGCGATAAAACATCTGAGGGCAAGTGGAGAAATAGGTAAAAGTCATCTTTTAAGTCACCGATGAATATTCCCTTAAAACGCTAGCTTCGGCTTCACCCGGTCTGAGGTACACATCCGAGTGACCAGCGATAACTGTCATGAGGTGCTCCTTTACCTCCTAGCCGAACAATCGAAAGCGTAGGGAGTAAGCACAGAGGCGAACCTTGACTTGGCCAAAACTTAAGTCATATCGATGCATATAATGGCGAGTAAAAGGTACATGTGGAAGCTTGACACATGTGTTGGAGTATGAAACCATTATAATTGAGCTACGTAAAAAGCCCCGGGGAATAATGAGTGCGGATGGCACATCATGCGTATGCAAAGAATTCAAATAGCACTGGAAGGGCTTTATAAAGTGAAAAAGGAAAAAGAGAAACAAAAGACAGCGAAGTATAAAAGTTTGGGATGAGAAGGGCCGAACTCTTAGTCGGCGCTAAGTGATAGAAGATAAATCGAGAAGTGAGCTCGTTCCATGGAGTTCGACTTGAGTCGGTTATCAAGCGCATTTAAGTAAACGGTATGCTCCACCGATCGATACTTGATCGATAATGAAGGGCCCTCCCATCTGGGGCTTGAGCTTGTCCTTTTTCTTGTCGGGCGCGTATGAACTAGTTCGCCAACATTGTAAGTCTTGGCCCGTACTTCTACCTTTGATATCTTCGGAACTGCTCTTGCGATAGAATGCGAGAGCGAGCCTTAGCGACGTCCGTTCTTCCTCAATGTGTCAAGCTGTCCTGCCGATCAAGCTCGGCCTCTCTTTCCTCATATGCATGCTTTTCGAGGTGAGTCATGAATAATGTCCTGAGGCAAGACTGCGCCTGCGCCGTATACCATAAAAATGGTGTGAATCCGGTAAATACGGTTGAAGCGTTGTCCTTGAGCCCCAGTCTGGTCGAGCTCCTCGACCCATTGTGTGTCGGATTTAGTGAGGTGACCTCACTAGTGCAGGTTTAATGCCGCTCATTATTAGACCATTTGCTCTTTCCACTTGACCGTTGGTTTGAGGGTGATAGGCGGCGCATAGTCGAGCTTGATGCCCATATTTTTGCACCATGACTTAACCTCATCGGCCGTGAAGTTAGTGCCGTTGTGCGGTGATGATGCTGTGGGGGACTCCGTAGCGGTGTACCACCTCACGATATAAAGTCTATCAGGTCAGGACTCTGCCCGTTTTGACCGGTTTGGCCTCTATCCATTTGGTGAACTTATCCACCATGACCAATAAGTACTTTTTCTTGTGGGTTCCCCCTTTAAGGGTCCAACCATGTCAAGCCCCAACCCATGAGCGGCCGGTAATGGGTATGGTTTTGAGGGCGGTGGGTGGCATATGGCTCTGATTAGCAAGAGGCGACAACCAGCATCATTGGACTAAGTCACTCTGCGTCTGCGCGCGAGCCGTCGGCCAATAAAATCCTGTGCGGAATGCCTTTCCTATAAGGGCCGGGCTGCTCGTGGTGTCACTTCTAATCGGCATGAATTTCAGCCAGGAGGTTTCGCCCTTCCTTCTTGGAGATACACCTTTGAAGGACTCGGTGGTACTTTTCTTATAAAGTTCTCCCTCGTGGACCTTGTAGGCCTTCGATCGCGGACGATATAGCGGGCCTCATTTTGGTGCTTGGGAAGTTCCTGCCTAAGTAAGTAGGCTAGGAAAGGTTCTTTCCATGCGGCGATTACTGCCATTATAGCGTGGGTAGGAGGTGTTATGTCATCTGCGAATCACTTGGATTGGTGCGGTTTTCTCGGTTTGTCACTTAGGGCTCCTCTTCCCATAAATGCGGATGGCGAAGAGCCGTTCGAGGAAGAGATTTGGAGGGACAGCATCACGTTCGCCGCCGATCGTGCGGGAGCGTCGGCAGCTTGGTTTATTATCTCGGGCTATGTGATGGAATTCGAGTCCTTCAAGCCAGAGTTGACATTTTTAGGACAGCGTTGCGATATGCTGCCATTTTCGGATCCTTGGCGTCGAAGTCTCCATTTATTTGGGATATTGCAAGGTTTTGAGTCCCCTGCACCTCGGGCGTTGAATGCCCATGGAACCGCCATCCGGAGACGATGTAATAGGGCCTCGTATTCGGCTGCATTGTTGGAGTCGTGTACATTATTTGAAGTACATCTTGCGGGTACATATCTCCGGTGAGGGACGTCGATGGCCTGCGCCCCCGATCCGACCAACATTTGGGAGCCGTCGAAATGCATAGTCAATTGGAGTATCGCCCATACTCTTTAGGGAGTTAACCCGGTCCATTCAGCACGAAGTCAGACCAAACTTGTGACTTTATAGCTCGTCGAGGTTTGTAAGTGATGTCGAATGGCAAAAGCTCAATGCTTGAATTCGTGCATGTCGTTATTTATAATGTCATTGAGTGGTACTTGAGCCCATTGTTATCGAGCACTCTTGAAAGTAGTGCTGAGCTTCGAGCGCCATGAACCACGACATATGCTATCTTACGATAGTCACGGGTAGCAGGATTTGCGAGGAGGTTAACACGGTGGATACATAATACTTGGTTTTTGAAGAGAATTTATGCCCATACATCCGGCTCGTTAAACTGACGAATTGCGGCACCTACTTGATCGTTGCTGCGATGTATAACAACATTGGATTACGCCCAAAGTGGGCGCGACCCGAGGACAGTTTATTTATAATATAGCCTTTATTTCTTGAGTCCGGCGATGGCGGCATCAATCCCACTCGAAGTGTTGATGCGCTGAGGGCGATAGAACCGCGCCTTTTCTCCCTAGCGCAGATATGGCGGCTTAAAGGCTGCCGCATCCTGTTAATTTTGTATTTGCTTGAGGTCTTTTGGAATATCCAAGCTGTGTGAGCTTCGAATTTTAGCGGATTTGCTTCAATCCTCCTCTAGGGATCGATGAAGCCCGGCAGCTTTCGGTGATGCGCCCGGCGCATTTTCAGATTCAGCTTGATGTCCTTATGCTCTGAGGTTGTCGAATGTGGGCCTCAAATGCGTCTACTAAAGTTTCGGCGTGTTTTGTTTGGTGACTCGTCGTCGTCGTATCTCTCGACATTTCTTAGATGCGGGTGGCGGACATGTTTGAATCATGCGGCTGATATGTTGCGCGGTGATTTTTGGAGTCGAAGGGCATCGTGTTGAAGCGAATGGTCCATATGGGTGATAAATGCCGTTGCGGCAGTTGATCGCTTCCGCCATCTTGATTTGATGCTAGCAGTGTCGTCCGGGAAGCACAACGAATCGTGCCCTCTTTGTAGCATCGATAATTTGTTCGATCTCGGGGAGAGGAAGGATCCTTTGGGCAAGCTTTATTGAGGTCTTTAAAATCGACCTGAGGCGCCGATTTATCCTTCTTTGGTACCATCACCAAATTTGCTAGCTTGATCCGGATGTTTGATATCTCTAATGAATCCGACTTCCAATAGTTTAGCTAGCTCTTCTCCCGATGCCTGTCTTTTGGGCTCGGAAAATCGTCGAAGACTGTTTGGTGAGCTTAATCCTTTAGGATGTTTAGGGCGTGATACGCCAACTGCGAGGATTCGGGCATGTCGGAAGGATGCGGCCGAAGATATCCCAATTTTCGAAGAAATTCCGCGCGATGCAGTGCGTCAACCGGGGTTCAAGCGTGTACTTGCGATGGAGGCCGTCTTTGTTGGGTCCGTTGGATGGACACGGAATTTTATTATCTCATCTGCTGGTTTGAAGGAGGTGGACTTGGATCTTTTGTCGGAAGTATCACATCGTCCACTGTTCACCGAGTAGGCGCTTGTGGCGATGAGTTCTCCCTGCGCTAGGAGGCTTGGATAGTGCCTCGAGGGCTAGTGCGGCTGTCTTGTTTTCGGTAGTGATGCTATGTCGGATCACTAGTGAGAGTGATTATTCCGCTTGGGCGAGCATTTTGAGCTTCATGTACCCGTAATGAGGTATTGCTTGAAAAAATTGTGAATGCTCTCGTCCTAATATGGCGTGATACTGCCTTTGCTGAGCAGGGCCACAGGAGGCGTGACTTAACCGGATCTGTATGGTATGTATGAGGCGAACACCACATCGAGTGTGATTTTTCGGTGCTGTGCGCTTCCGGCTGAGGATTATTCCTCTAAAGGTTGTGCTGCTTCGCTCAATCTGGCTCCAATCGATTTCCATTTTATCAGAGTTTCCTCATAAATGAGGTTTAGTCATCTCTTGCCATCCATGAGGACTTTTTTCGGTCAGCCGTCCACTATGGGACTAAGTACCGGTCTTGTTGGGGAGCTCTGGTTGTTCGGAATGTGGGCTCGTCGGCTGGCGTTGAAAGTAATAGCTAATGTCGCTCCATGGATTTCTTGTTGCTACTTGGTAGACTTGGCGAGTTAGCGGATTATTCGTTTTAGCATATTATTTGATGCGAAAGTCTCGAAACATTGATACGTCTTTGGTATTGTTGGAGTGGTTTCGGGAGCTAGGATCTCTTAGCCACTTGCAGCCACTGCCGTAATATCCAACATGCTTTCGAAGGCTATGTGTTGGGGCGGCTCCTCTGTACTATGAAGTTTCTGAGGGGTCCATTGAGCCATCCCTCGAGTCTGGTTCCGTTTCCCTTATTGGGTTTTTGTTTTTTCGTTTTTGCATCGGGGCACAGTATAAAGGCGCCCTTTTTCTGCGGACTGGGTTTGGGGCGGATTATCCCAAAATTGATTTTCGGTCTTCGGAAACTCTCCATACATGATACTTTTCGCACAATGGATGCGGATCGGTGAAAGGCGGGTAATTTTGCGGCGATCAATGGCGTTTAGTATTCCTTGTCAAGATGCGGTTATTGCGGAAAATTGATATTGCGTTTTCCTCTCGGTAGTCCTTTATCCTGTCCATAACGGAGGAATCGTCCCGATGATGATGTCTTGTCTCGATGAGCTCTTGCCGTGTTAGGGATAGATCGCATATGTGCAGGCGGGTGGGTGGAATAAAATCCGGATCCTGCCCATCTTGAGGCTCAAAGGCCAAGGAGTTTCGAATCGAAGTTTGGTTTCTTGGGCGCAATCCAGTGAGTCAGA